>CM071570.1:7899497-7961632 GCA_036426205.1 Ascaphus truei
ACGCTTGTGCTATCCTAGCTCTTCAAATAACCATTGGAGAATACTTTCTCCTAAACGTTTTTGATTTGATAAGGATCGGTTATTACTGGTCAGTATATTCATACTGTGATCTCCCTGTTGTTATGTCCCATCCATAGCAACCTTGATTCTTTGTTGTTCTCCAATACTGTCTCTGCCTGCTGTTGACTTGTTGTATTTTGTTATGATCGGTAAGTGATACTTTTAGGAATATGCCTTGTCACTGCTCTGTTTTCACTTTTTGTTGATTTCATTAATTTCCTTGGCATATTAGTACAGTAAGCTAGGACCACAACCACCATTCCAGGTTTGCTAGTCATTAACATACATTACTTGTTGCATGTTTTCCCCTTTCCCCCTTTTTTGTATGATTGGTTTCTGTGGTTGGCTACATTGTACGCAGTTTTCAGATTCACAGACTCCCCATTGAGAATTACTTTATATACATTTTCTCTTTAGCAGCATCATTGTATGTTTGGGAGTTCCCGGTACATGATTTATCTGTACCATGTATTTGTTACATTCTTAGCATAAGTACACAGCTTCACTAACGTTTTTAGTGTTTTTAGAGTGCTAGTGTTTTCAATTGGGTTTGTTATAAACAGTTTGCTTTGAGTTGATCATACTTGTAATGCCCCACAATTTAGTCTTAGTAGGTCTCGGCTCTATGGGACCTACAGAACTTTCCCACTTCTCTCCACTTACATATATCCTATGCTTTCATGGAGACACCACCTTATATTATAAGGTTTTTAGTATGTATGTTTTTTACGACTGTTTACAGTTAGGGCTCATCCATCTACCCCGTTTATCACCTTTATTGAAAGGGTGCAGAGTGGTTTTCCCCATTCTACACATATAACACTAAGGTATAAAGGGCAAACAGTCCCTGCGTAGTAACTATGGACTCAAGGCTGGGAGAAGTAGCAGGCGAGACCTGAGAGTTCGATTCCTCCTATATTCATACCCTTTCACTTCCATGAATCTTGTATCTAGCGCTCAAAACGCAACACAGCGTCAGTCGAACATGTATTTATTTATTTGTTTCCATTTTGGGAGGACTTGGGATAAACCTTGATCACTACATATGTTGTTCGCAGTAGTGATTAAATCCTACTAGTATTTTATCTCTGATGATACCTTACGTCAATGTGCATACTTACGACATTTTCAGAATTCTAGATGGTTAGGAATGTTCAAAGTAATGCCTACATTTTCCCGTGCCGTGCAAAGCTACAAACAACTTACAAGTTATATCATACTGCCAATAACATAAAGTACGGTCCAATTTTAATAAACCCCTGTAACAGGGATCTATTTCCTTTAAAAACAAATGCTATAATCCAGCATGGAGCTAGTTAAAGTTGCAACAGGCAATCAACCAGGATCCTCCACTGCCTAAACATGAGCTCTGTGTAATCAGTGTCCATGTGCACAATGGAGAGGATTCCTGAGATCATAATGGGGCTGACCCAGAAAAGGAAGGAACAGACCGAGATTCCCTAGTCCACAAACTGGCTGACATGGGAACCAAACAGATTGTCTTGCGCTGCATTAGGTCTTGTAGGCTGTACAGGAAGGCAAATGGGGACAAAGAACTTAAACCTGGACCTGATATATATTGCCATAGCACCACATGGGTGCGGACCCAGGAGAGCAGAGAGGCCTGCCCCTACCAACTACACGAAAACAGATAATATTCTTTATGGGACTTTGTATGTATGTATGTTAGGAGTAAGTAATTAGCTTTCACTCTGTAAGTGAGGGCTGTGTCTGGATACATGTGTAGATATTCTACAAAAGCGGAAGTAGTTTTCTTTTGCCTTATTGATGAATTATTTTTGCGTGGGTAAAGAAACAGGCGCAATAAATCCTCATTGTTAGTTCACTTTAAACGGTCTCCATTGCGTAACTCTGTCACATCTCTTACACTCCTATGACTTTTCTTGTTTAAGAAAATGGACATTTATCGTTACAGTAGAGTGTTAAATTAAAAGAGGTTGGTCTTTAAGCATTTGCTTGTGATACCTGTATATTGAGGAAGTAGTACGTCAGTACATAAATTTACATTTGCCTATTAAAATGATAAGGCTCGACTACTCCAAAAAAACGAACTTTTAATAACCTCTTTGAAATGTGTGCCACATTAAGGCATGAACAGAGATTGCTGCGTTTTTTCTTGCTTTTTAAATTAATCTCAGTTGAATTTCTGTGTACTGTGATTTGGGGGAAAAAATGTATTGGGAAATAGTCCTGGAATTGACAATTTTCCTCTGGGTTCCATTATATTTAGCATTAGATTATAGTTTTAACTGTATATTAATAGATGGGCGAATCCACCTTAATCGTTTCACGGATTTTCTTGCAAAAGCAAATCCATTTGTGTGGTGTGTAAAATCCGCAATGATTTGATCGGTTTTATAATCCACGCAGATTCATCACAAACTGCCCTTGGATCAATCATTGACAGATTTGTAGGAATCCAATCCACAGATTCAAGCAATTGTTTGGCGAATCTAAGAAATCACCAATGGATGTGATAATCCATGGATTGGATTCTGATAATCCGTCCACGGGTTTGCGGGAATCCACGCGAGAGAGTATTGGTATATTATTATAATTATAGGCTAAAGCAGTAAAATTCAGGGCATTATTGAAAACCATGCTCTGATTGGTTAAAATTCCAGGCATATCCAATGGTAATGCCCGGAAATTTTAGCAGTTGCAAAGTGCAGTTTTCAATCTGTTTATTCAGCCAATCCGCTTTCAGAAAAAAGCTTGAAAGGGCAGGGGACAGGGGGATTGGTTCAAATGAAGTATATAACAGCTCCGCAGACAGGGCAGGGGATTGGTCAAAAAAGTATCAGCCCACGGTTTGACTCCTCCCCCTCCACGACTGATTGAGATTATTTCGAGCAGATTCAGTTGAATTGGGGGGGGGGAGGGGGGTGGGGGAGTAGTCGGCAAGAAGTAAGTGGTTGTCTTGAAGTTTGTTTGTGGCTGCAGTTTGTGTGTGTGTGTAAGTGAGGAACAATCGTGTGTGTGTGTTTGTTGTATATAGCTGTTGTTAGGGTGTGTGTGTGGGTTGCTGTGTGTGTGTGTGTGTTGTGTGTTGTGGTGTGTTGTGTATTGGTGGGCATGATCCAGTGTGTTGTGTGTCAGTGTCAGCAGTCAGTGTATATGGGGGTGTAGCATTGGTGTGTAGCAACAGTTGGTTTGTGTTGTGTGTTGTGTAGAGCAGGGTTGGTGTAGAGTTTGCTGGGTATACAAGGTGGCCAGTATGTGTGCGTATTTTGTTGCATGTGTGTGGTGTTTTGTGGTGTTGTGTGTGGTGTGGGGGAAGGGAGGGGGGTAACAGAGTGGGGGCGGGACGGGGGTGAGGAGGGGCGGGGGGAGAGGACGAGGAGCGGGAGAGGGGAGCGGAGGAGAGAGGCAGTGTCGAAGTCGGCGGGTGGGGGTGGGGGGGAGTGTAGGAGGAGGGGGTAAAAGGGATGGGGGTGGGGAGGGGGGAGGGGGGGGGGACAGGACGATGTGGGGGGGAGAGGGATGAGTGATGGAGTGAGGGGCCCAGGGATCGAAGAACCCGCGGGACTGGACGAAAGACGGGGACTGAGCTGAGAGAGGAGAGCGGAGAAGAGTGCCGAGAGAGTGCAAAGAGATTAGTAAGTTGGCTCTGCATTTTGTAGGTGAGCTGGGGTGTATGGTGTGTGGGTATGTTGGTGTATGGGTTGTGTGTTGTTGTATGTGTAGCAGCAGTTGGTGGAGTGTTGTATGTGGAGATCGCTGTGGAGTAAAGATGCTGTCTGTGCGAATGTGTGTTGTATAGAGCGATGTGGTGTGTGTGTTTTAGAGCTGCTGGGTTGGTGCTGTGTAGATGAGTGTGTGTGCATGTGTTTGTGAGTTCGTGAGTACGTGTAGAGGATTAGAGTGAATCGCTGGGTGGATCAAATTGTGAGGTAGAAGGAGGTGATGTTTGTGTGTTAGAGAGAAAGTGGGTGATGGGTGTGGTGTGTGTAGTAGAATGTGTGTGTTGGTGGTTGATTTGTGTGTAAGATTGTGAGTGTGTTAGTGTTTGTGTGGTGTGCATTGTAAAGGTGTGTGTGTTAGAGATGCAGTGATGATCTGTGTGTTGTAGATGTGTGCGTGTGTGTGTGGTGTGAGTGTTGTGTGTGTGGTTGTGTTGTTGTTTTGTAGAGAAAGAAGTTGTGTGGGTTGAGCGACTATGTGTGTGTCTGTTAGACAGTGCCGTGGGAGAGTGTGTGTGTGCTAGAGGATGATGTGTTGTGATGAAGAGAAGTTGGATGTTTGTTGACGTGAAACGTGTTGCAGTTGTAGTGTGGGTATGTTGTGTGTGTAGATGTAGCAGGTGTCCCTGTTTGTTGGTTATAGGAGGGAAGTGATTGTGTTGTGTGGTGGGGTATGGGTTAGAGCTGTGTGGCTTGTCTTTTTTGGTACTGTAGTGATGTGTTGTGGATGTGTTGAGCCTGTGTGGGTTTTAGGACGTGGGGGGGAGAGTGCAAAGTTTAGTAAGTGAGCTGCATTTTTGATTGGGCTGCCTGTGTATTAGTGTGGTGTGTGTGTGTGTGTTGTGGGTTGTATGGTAGCAGTAGTTTGCTGTTAGAACGTGTGTTGTATAGGACGAGCTGCTGGTTCGTGTGGTGCTAGAGCTGCTGTGCTTGTGTGGGGTGTGATGTAGGTGTGTGTGTAGCGCTGTGTAAGTGTGGTTGTGTGTAGACGGTGTATGTAGAGTGCTGGTTGTGTGTGTAGAGGTTTGATGTGTGGGGTGTAGAGGAGGGTGCTGTTTTGTGTTCTAGAGACTACAGTGTATGTGTGTGTGTGTGTCGTGATTGCTGTGTGTGTGTGTGGTGGATGTGTGTGTGGTGTTTTTCTTGTGTGCTTGTGTTTGGTAGGTTGTTGTTTTGTGTGGTGTGTGTATAGAGCTGCTGTGGTTGTGTGGTGTAGAGGCTGTGTTTTGTGTGTAGAGGTGCTGTGTTGTTTGTGTTAGAGAGGTAGGGGGTGATGGTTGTGTGTGTATAGGATGATATAAAGTGTGTGTCGTGTAGTGGTGTTGGTGGGGGTGGGTGTGTGTGTGTGGTGTGGGCTGGTGTGTGGGGTGTCGGGTGGTGATTGGTGTGTTGTGTGGTTGTGTGATGTGGGTGTGTTGTGATGTGAATGGTGTGTGTGGTGTGTGTGTACTGTGTGTGTGTGTGTGAGTGATTGGTGTGTGTCTGTGTGGTCGTGTGTGGTGGTGGTTGTGTGTGTAGTAGTTGATGGTGTGTGTTGTGGTGTTGTGTTGCTGGTGTGTGTGTGATGTGTGTGTGTGTGTGTTGTGTGTGTGTGTGTGTGTGTGGGTGTGGGGTGGTGGGTGGGGGGTGGTGTGGGGGGGTGGGTAGACATGAGTGGAGGCAGAGGGGGCAGTGGCAGTGTGTGGATATAGATATCTTGCAGTTGTAAGAGTATATAGAGGGTGTTCATTTTATTTTAAGTTTAAAAAAATTATTTAAACTAACAAAAGTGTTTCATTATGTATGAAATAAGCCTACATTTAGCCTATAATAGTAAAATCCCCTCAGAACAGGGCATTACTGCCCAATTATGCCTGGGTGGGTTGTAAAGTCCCTCGGCTTCGCCTCGGGCCTTTCTTCAAATTTCCAGCCAGGGCATTATTGGCCAGTAATGCCCTGTTCTGAGGAATTATTACTTAAATACATCCGCAAAACCGCGAATCACCTTTTTTGATGATTGGACCAAAGGATCGGCCGATCAACTGCGGACTCCAAATGCACCCCAAACATTCACCTATCGCTAGTTATGCTGTAGGGCTTGGAGTAGTAACTTTTGCACAGATTTGCACAGACTAGTGAGACTTGTTGTCACATTTCATAAAATTTTAAATATTGCAGAATTTACCAAACGTAAAATATTTCTCTCTGTTGCCTCGCTCTCTTTGGATTAACTCTGACATTCTTACCTAGAAAAATTGCTTCAAAGGGTATACAGTACACTTTCAGAAACATGCAGAATTTAAAAAAAATGCATCAATCTTTACACAATAACTGAAGACATTTGAACATTCGAGTCACGATTATTTTAAGGTACATATTCTATTAAATTTAAAAACCTTCGGAAACAAATATTTTTTTTTATTTTGTTGCTCTAGATATGCTATTCTGTGCTAGTCCGATATAAGTGAAATTCCCAAAGTTGGATTTTGCTGTGAAAACTGTGTTTTTTAGTTCAAACAAATTCAAAATTGGGACATTTTGGATATTACTTTTTTTTAAATAAAGTTGTTTCTGTAACAGATTTACGGTTCTAAGGGCCATATCACTAAGCAATGACTAAGCATCTAAACATGCTACAGATGTTGGTTGGCCCAATTAACTGCCGCTAAGCATCAAGTCAGTGCTCCCAGCAAATATGGAGTCTTATGCCTGAGCACTGCAGTAAATTTGAACCTAAATGATAGTCACACTGAGCTTTTAGAATTTGCGTAGACAGGTGGCCGGATTAGTTTTGCATGTAAATGCCATTTGATGTATGATGGCTGTAAAGATCATGATATACATATGCCATTGCAATTAAGAAACTGAAGAATTGTGTTCAAGTACTGTACTGTAGATATCAAGTGAAAGAAAACAATGTTACATTTCACAGCCTATGGGGGGGATATTCTAGTAGCTGCGGTTTGTGCAAAGGAGTGCGGAAAGAGCACTTGTACAGTATTTGCTTGTTTTTTATTCTGTAAGCCATTTTTCTTCTGCATGTCCAAACGGTGCAGAGAATAGGCTATTATTACTAAGCGGTATCATTTCGAGGGTGTAAGTGAGTGGAAGGGGAGGGGGTCGCCGTAGGTGGATAATCCGGGATGATGTGAAACGTCCGTGAGGTCCTGGACTCCCCTCCCATACCATAGGATTTTATGAGGAGACCGGAGGCACAGCACACACTAATGATGGTGGCGGAGACGCCCGAGGTTTGAGAATCCGCAACTCTGATCCTGGTTCCAGGGGAGTGCGGAACCCGACGCTACGACCTTGATTGGGGGGACGAGAAGGGGACCCTGGGCGAGGGGTCGCGCGAAGACGTGGGAGTGCTTGATCCCTTTACATCCCGCGGTGAATTACCACATAGGGCTCAATTCACTACCCCAAGGCGCTACACCCCCCGCCCCAAAGGACTGGGTATTGTGAGGGGAGGGAGACTGAGGGATGAATGTGGCGATGGGTAGCGGGAGAGAGGAAAGCGATCGGGGAGATGGGCGAGCCGGGAGATGATCCTGAGGGGAGGAGGAATGGAGCAGGGGGAGAGGTGACGCATGATGACGAGGAGGATGGAAGGGGGGAAGAGAGGTGAAGAGATGTGCTAATGTGAGTGGGGGGAGAGAGGAGGAGGGAGCGGGGCGAGATGTGCTAATGTGAGCCGGGGGGAGTGAGGTCTACAAAATCCATATAAATCGGAAACGTGTTTTGGACCAGTTTGCCTATCTAGTCTGCTGGTTTGAGCATCGTCTGCTGGTTTATATTACGTCCCTGTATTAACATAGGAAAACAAAACAGGTGTATAAATGATTTGTCAATCAAACTCTCTAATGATTGTCATATAGTAGTTATGTCTTATCTGCAGTCATTTTTTGCTTTTCAAAACTCGTTAAGAAAAAAAAAAAAAAAAAAGCTTTTGCCTTCATCTGTTTTACCCCAATCGTCAAATGTAAGCAAAGAAATACATACAAAAATGTGTGCTTATTAAATTGGTTGCTTGCACAGATGAGCTCTAATTAGGTGAAAAACACAGTTGGATTAATTGGATTTCTATTCCTCAGTTTCAAAATTAACACGTACCAAAAATAATACAAGCAGATGAATGAAACGAGAATGTTTCATATGCTCCTCTACCCTGTGCGTTAAGGGTTTGATTTAAATGAGTAAAGATTTCATTATTTTTCTATTTTCTATTCTTAATGGTATACATCTTTTTTTCAACACTCCATCCCTTAAAGTGTCTTGTGGGGAATGCAAATGAAAACCTGTTTCCTACCATTCGCACTTTTCTGATTTGTATCCCTGGCTTAAAGATAAAAGCCATTTTCTTCTGCAATCCTTAAAGTAAAGCTTAAACCTTAACTCAATCAATGAGTTTAATAAGAAGTGAATGCGATGGATTAGACTATGCCGGAGCCTTAAAACTCTAATTTATTGTACTACTTAGGCACCCAAAATCAAAACCTCTCGGCAATGTTTAACAAGCAAAAGAATTAAAGTACAATGATCAATCTCAAATTGTACTATTTAGCTCCCAAAATTGAAGTCTTTTAGTGCTCGTTAACAAGCACAGGAATTAAAGTCAAATAATCAATCTCAAATTTGCCCATCAATACATTGTCCGGAGACAGTTAATATAAGGGGCACAATTACATCTTATTTGAGAACAAGTAACAAATCTCAAATTTCCATATGTCAAATATACAACAAGCAGTAACATATATAATGTGATATAAAAACAATGAACTGCATACACTAAGACCTGATGTATTAGGATTTTAACAATGATTTTACTCCTTAAACTACAAAAACACAAGTCAAGTGAGTTTTCAATGAAAGAATCAAAGATGGCACATTTTGTTTTCATTGTGAATTTGAAGAGGATGTATTAACATTGAGCTGTGTGTTATGTTATGTTGTATCAGCTGGAAAACTAAAAGTCTTCTAGTAGTTATCGTGACAGTAGGGGCCCAGAGACAAGCATATTAAAGGTTAAGCCCGGTCCCTGGACCCTATCCGTCAAATGGATATACAGCATTGCACTGTACACCCATATACCTATGGCTCATGTGGCAAGCATGTAATGGGCTAAACAAAGTAATGTGCGTAATGGCTTTTGCTGGGACTGGAGAAAGGGCTTTTGCTGGGACTGGAGAGGAGGGGTGTACTCAGTCCTGGGGAACTGTGACTGAGGGCAGAGGTATTGTTCATCTCAGACTCTGAGGCAGCCATCTCGACAGGAGGTATTCAGCTGAAACTGACTAAGGTCTCAGCAGGGTTGCCATCTTCTATTGAAGGGTAACCCGTAAATAATTTTTTTAGACTTATCTTTTTCTTTTATATTTATCTTACCTTCAGCGGCGGCATGTCCCACCATCGGCAAACTCCCGGAATCCTCCCCTCCAAATTTCATCAACATGCCTGTGTGACGTCACGTGATGCCCGTTGCCATGACAATGAGATGCTTTGTGACGTCACAACATCAAGGAGCATCAAGATGCCATGACAATGGGACACCTTATGGTGACGAGATGTCACGTGATGCCACGTTGTCATGGCGTGCCACGTGATGTCGTGATGTCACAGAGCATCTCGTTGTCATAACAACTGGCATCACATGATGTCACATAGCGTCCCATTGTCATGGCAATGTGGCACCATTTGATGTCGTGCAGCCATGTTGCCTTGATTTGCAGGGTAGATGCCGCCACAACCCAGAGATTTATGAGATAAACAGATAGCTCGGAGATATGTGCTCGAAACCCGTCGTCTCCGGGTCAAACCTGGAGTGGTGGCAATCGTGGGTCTCAATGGTTAGTTTGAATTTGCCACAGCCCTGATTGGCCTACAGATGCAACAGCCGGTTTTGAGCCAGAATGTGAGTAAAATTCACAAGCATCTTGCAAACCCTCTGCAGCAAAGTCCATAGACGCTGTAATGGCCCATCAGATTAACACAGGGGTTCCTGCGTTTGAATGGGGCTCACAGCCTAGTAGGATTCACACAGCATGAGTCCCATTCAAATGCAAGGACCCCTGCTGTGTTAATTCCATGGGCCATTACAGCGTCTGTGGACTATGTTGAGGATTTTCCCCGACATGTTCATGAATTCCTCAGAATCTGGGCCAAAACCGACAGTTCATCTGTATGTAGCTCGCTCTGAAATTATGAATCTACATCTGAGAGTGAGAAGATAGCAGTCAGGTCAGGTCAGTGTAACTGATGGGCTTCAATTACAAAAGGTATTAATGCAGCATTTCTCGCTGCACTTTATTTTTTTTGGGGGGGGCAGGTTAATATATGCAGCATTTGATTACCGTTAATTTAAACTAATTGCCTAAAGTATGTCAGGACATGTCTGGTGGTTGCATTAGTGCTTCCTTCTATGTACAATGGAGATAAGATAATGAAAAAAGGTGTTTTATATTTAAAAAAAAAAAAAAAAAAAAAAAAAAAACGAATAAAGGGATCAGGAAAAAAAAAAAGCTGCTTGGGATGCCCCTAGACCCAGGGGACTGAGTAAAAAAAACAAGCTGAACATACTGGTGCTATAGGCAAAAAAATCCTAGTCATGGAGCAGTATAGCAAACAGAGGGAGCCAAGCGCACCAAAAAAGAAGTACTGTATGTTGATACAGGACCCTAATGAAGGAGCATTGCACCCAAACGTTGGATACCTTTGACCTGTGTAGTCATTAAATGATCTCTTTGCATTAACTTTATCCACATACTTCTTTTGTGGTGTGCTTGGCTCCCTCTGTTTTATATCAAAATAAGACATTATCTACAGTTGTGCAGCAGCAGGCTGACTTTAATATGCACCCGTTAATGCTTTGTGATGAGTATTTCTACCACAATATTTAACAGTGGTAACAAGTATTTTATCGCTTTAATGCATGCAACATGCTACTCATTATTTTTGTGTTGACAGGGTTAATAACTCCTGTTATATCTGTCCATTTTCATATCCATTTTTAGACTATTTATTATTATTTGGTATGTATACACACGAGAAACAGAAAAAACAAACCAACACCCATAATGTTAAAGAGGTTATTGTACTTATTGTAGAAGTGCTGTCATCCCCAGATTTCTATGGAACAAAAACTTGAGGAAAGTTACTGTACTTCTGGGAATGAAGTGATTCTCAAATAGCAAAATACGGTAACTGTTGCTGTCTTGTCATAACACAAGCCACCATGGTCTGAAATGCGTAGTGCATATACATTATGTTATAACTCTGCTTAAGACAAATGTACCAGTGAGGAACACAGTACTGTATATTCTAAAAGGAGAATTGCTTGTTATTTTTATCCTAACACATTATTACGTCTTTTGAAAAAAATGTATTTTTTCTGAAAGCCTTAGAGATATACAGTACTTAATAAAAGATAAACTTACAAAGTCCTAAATAACCAATTCTCACCATTATTTTAGCATCTGCGGTACTATTGACAAAAACAAACTTATTTCTCATTCACAGCAGCCTGTGTATAGGAGATGTACTATACAGGTGCAGCAGATGTTATTACCCCTGTTAATGTGGAATAATATTTACCCCAATAACTGAGGCTCCAAACTAATAGACCTGAGGACCTGAGCACCCTTTCAGGGATAATACAACAGCAATTGCAGACAGTTATAATAAGGTAAAATAGTTTATTAACTGCTAAAGGGCTGTATATGGAGTTATACTTTGATGAAACTCAAAGGTAGTCGGCGGCTAGCCCAGAACTTGGTTGCCATGGAAATTATACTTTGCCCAGCAGCCCTAATACAGCTCTTATACTTCTATTAAACACATTATTAAACAAATCAGCATAAACATATACAGTAGTTCAAATTTCTTATAGAACATCACAAAAAGAGATTATAGCTTGTCTCCCAGAAGTGTCCACAAAACATTGTCAAAGAAAAACCTGCAGTGCCCTGCTTTCCCCATACCCACAAAGTCCCATACCCACAAAGTCCCATACCCACAAAGTCCCATACCCTGCGTGCACTGCTCTCCCCATACCCACAAAGTCCCATACCCCGCAGTGCCCTCCTTTCCCCATACCCACAAAGTCCCATACCCACAAAGTCCCATACCCTGCAGTGCCATGCTCTTCCTATACCCACAAAATCTCATACCCTGCAGTGCACTGCTCTCCCCATACCCACAAAGTCCCATACCCCGCAGTGCCCTGCTTTCGCCATACCCACAAAGTCCCATACCCACAAAGTCCCATACCCTGCAGTGCCTTGCTCTTCCTATACCCACAAAGTCTCATACCCTGCAGTGCACTGCTCTTCCTATACCCACAAAGTCCCATACCCCGCAGTGCCCTGCTTTCCCCATACCCACAAAGTCCCATACCCACAAAGTCCAACACCTGCAGTGCCTTGCTCTTCCTATACCCACAAAGTCTCATACCCTGCAGTGCACTGCTCTCCCCATACCACAAAGTCCATACCAACCCCGCAGTGCCTGCTTTCGCCATACCCACAAGTCCCATACCACAAAGTCTCAATCCTCAGTGCACTGCTCTTCCATACAGCACAAAGTCTCATACCCTGCAGTGCCACTTTCCTATACCCACAAAGTCCCAGACCCGCAGTGCCCGCTTCCCATTACCCACAAAGTCCCATACACCACAACAGTCCCATACCCTGCAGTGCCTTGCTCTTCCTAACTACCACAATAGTATAATTACTGCAGTGCACTGCTCTTCCTATACCCACAAAGTCCCATACCCTGCAGTGCACTGCTCTCCCCATAACCACAAAGTCCCATTACCGCAGTGCCCCTGCTTTCGCCATACCACAAAAGTCCCATACCCCAAAGTCCCATACCCTGCAGTGCTGCTCTTCCTATACCCACAAAGTCTCATACCCTGCAGTGCAGCTCTTCCTATACCACAAAGTCCCATACCCCGCAGTGCCCTGCTTTCCCCATACCCACAAAGTCCCATACCCACAAAGTCCCATACCCTGCAGTGCCTTGCTCTTCCTATACCCACAAAGTCTCATACCCTGCAGTGCACTGCTCTCCCCATACCCACAAAGTCCCATACCCCGCAGTGCCCTGCTTTCGCCATACCCACAACAGTCCCATACCACAAAGTCTCATATCCATGCAGTGCACTGCTTTCCTATACGCACAAAGTCTCATACCCTGCAGTGCACTGCTCTTCCTATACCCACAAAGTCCCATACCCGCAGTGCCCTGCTTCCCATTACCCACAAAGTCCCATACCCACAAAGTCCCATACCCTGCAGTGCCTTGCTCTTCCTATACCCACAAAGTCTCATACCCTGCAGTGCACTGCTCTTCCTATACCCACAAAGTCCCATACCTGCAGTGCACTGCTCTCCCCATAACCACAAGTTCATACCTGCGTGCACTGCTCTTCCTATACCCACAAAGTCCCATACCCTGCAGTGTACTGCTCTTCCTATACCCACAAAGTCCTATACCCTGTAGTGCACTGCTCTTCCCATACCCACAATGTGCATACCCTACAGTGCTCTGGTCTGCCTATACCCACAAAGTCCCATTCCCTGCAGTGAATACCCTGCAGTGTCCTGCTTTTCCCCATATAAACAAAGTCCCATACCCTGCAGAGCACTACTCTTCCCATACCCATAAAGTCCCATACCCTGCAGTGCACTATTCTTCCCATACCCATAAAGTTCCATACCCTGCCGAGCACTGCACTTCCCATACCCAAAATCTGCATACCCTGCAGTGCACTGCCCTTCCCATACAAATAATGTGCATACTCTGCAGTGCACTGCTCTTCCTATACCCACAAAGTCCCACACCCTGTAGTGCACTGCTCTTCCTATACCCACAATGTGCATACTATACCCTGCAGTGCTCTGATCTTCCTATACCCACAAAGCCCCATACCCTGCAGTACACTACTCTTCCCATACAGTCCCATACCCTGCAGTGCACTGCTCTTCCTATACCCACAACGTCCATACCCTGGATGACAGGTAGTGAATATCCAGTCCTTTGTCAGGATGGAAATACTAAATAATATCTTCAATGGTTAAGCCACCACCCTGATCTATATAACTTGGCAGAGATACTCCCGTTATGGACTCACACTCCTATCACTCGCTGGTCATGGTTAGAGATAGGCAAATTTATTTTTGTGGCTCTTGATCCGCCTTGGATCGCCCGGTTCCTTTAGTCTGCAGAATTCCACAAATAGGGCTCAAAACGGGCGATTCGTCTTTACAGATTATTCTTTTATCACTGGCAATTCAATCCACGGTTTCCGCAATCCATTGGAGGATTTAAAGAGCCTTTGGCTTTCAGTGCTGACATATCCAGGGTCCTAGATAAATCAACTCCTTAACTAATGGAGGTGCATGGAGGGAACGCCCACTATTGGTTAAGATTAAGAATCAGCACAACATTTACTGTATCAAAGAAAATAAATCAATATATTATAGATATGTACATTTAATGCTGAGTTTTGCCCCAGTATGCTGATAAACTGTAATACATACTGTAGCTCCTAGGGGGTGGAAGGTCCCTTACACACTTTCCTTGCCAAAGGGTCATGCATTACGTACTCACACCCATATGCAGCTAAAACAATACTCGAGTTACATGATGTACTGCATCCCTGTTTGAAGGCAAATAAAGTGCAATTTATTTTCTACTCTAAGAAATTATTTGTTGTATTTTTGAGAATTCTTAATGCAAAGAAAATATGATTGTCGAGCACACAGAATGGAAAACATCCCAATGTAATGTGGGTTTTGCCTAATCCTTATGCCTTGGTAACTCCATGTACAGATGTAGCACGACTTACTGATCGTGTGGCTGTGGGAAAAAATGAGGAAAACTGTGACACAATCATAGCCCACTCCACAACCCCAGGAATAGAAAGGGTTGGGCCCTAGAAGGATAATGCTGTGGGTGTCATTGCATCTGAATGGGACCCCACAGCATTAATCCTTCACTGTTGGGAGAGAATACTGATGCTAAACTTTTAGATGAACTGCTCCACCATCTCTGTCCCCGACTACATCATCAAAGGGGCTGGACAGGACATGTAACACTGTTGATGGTCATATAGCCTCCCCCTCACGATGTAGAGACATATACATATATATATATATATACATATATATATATATATATATATATATATATATATATATATATTATATATATATATAACTGCTGCAGTTTGTAGAAATTACTTAATCTCGAAAATGGTGCAATCATTTAAACCCTCAAAGTTATTATTCGTACTCATCCCCGGAATTAGAAAAATAGTTCTCACCAGGGACTTCCCTGAGAGAACTATTACACAAAAATTGGAGAGACATCCCAATAATCCAAAGAAACAACACACTAATCAAGGACACCATAATAACGTGGAAACCAGTCAGGAAAAAATGTAAACTATCCTACACAATCTCGAGATACATACCAATCCAGGACAACCTCAAATTCATACCAGGGAAGACTCAACTATCATTCCAAATATGGAAACAAAAAGGCATCACATGTTTAGAGCATGTGATCAACATAGAAAAACAGGAATACATGACATTCCAAGAGTTTACACAAATATGGGACATCCCCGAAAATCTAATGCACGCTTTTTCATACACACAACTACTCAGCTTTTGCAAAAAAAATGACAAATCATAAAATAACAGTGTTAAAAAACAATAAAATAGGCGAGTATTTTAATTTGAAAAAACAAGAAAAAAGCAAACTGTCAAAACTATATAATATCATAAGGGACCAAGATATGGGAAGCACACACGCTAACACACTCAGAGCATGGCAAAAGGACTTCCCAGAAATACAAAACATGGATCAACTGATAAAGGGCATCACAAGGGTAAACAAGATTATACCATCAGAGACATGGAGATAAATGCAATATAAAATAACATAGGGCCTACATAGCATTTGTCAGACAGATAAAATCAAAGACAGAAGACACTACATTTTGCCCCAAATGCAAGACACCTAAAGCAGATCTTAAACACTGCCTCTGGACATGTATACATATATCCAGATACTGGGACCAAGTGCTAGAATATATAAAAACAAAATTAAAGATTACATGGGTGAAAGATACAATCCCTATGGTTTTCGCGAACATAGAGAACTGGACAGAGGGCAGACAAATCAGCAGATCAGTGACTAGACCCACTGAAGTTATTCTTCTAGCCGGAAGAAAGATCATTATGCTAAATTGGATACAGCCACAACAGCCATCAATGGAAAACCTACACGACACACTACACAAACTAATGACGTTAGATAGACTGGAGACTCGTATAGACAGAAACAGAACACTGAGAGACTTTCATGAAAGATGAGACTGGTTCCTTGAAGACAGAGATATGAGGACAAAGGACGGTAAAGGATAAAAGACCTAGATAGGGGAAGGATGGAGGATAAAGGAAAAAGAGGGGATATTCCAACACAACTACGTGAGTTTGAGTTTAAAGTTAAAATAGATAAGGATATGAGTTTGAAAAAAAAATTATATACTGACAGTCTTGGTTAGAACATAACAAGGACGACAAGATAAATACCAGAACCACACAAAGAGGAAAGCAAAAAAAAAAAAAGAAATCGAGAGGCACTAGGAATGTGGAAGGGGGCGGACGCGGTCCCGCTGAGACACGGAAAATGGCAAATAACAAGGGGTTGGACCTCATACAGGAAAGGGGAGACACCACAGCAACACAAACACAAGCCAAACAGGATCCCATGGGGGATAAAGGCTATAAACCAAACTGCCAGGTGGGTGGGGAGGCGGGATCGCGTCGGTCCCAAGATATTACAGGCATACCCCGCATTAACGTACGCAATGGGACCGGAGCATGTATGTAAAGCGAAAATGTACTTAAAGTGAAGCACTCCCTTTTTCCCACTTATTGATGCATGTACTGTACTGCAATCGTTATATAAGTGCATAACTGATGTAAATAATGCATTTGTAACAGGCTCTATAGTCTCCCCGCTTGCGCACACCTTCGGTACAGGTAGGGAGCCGGTATTGCTGTTCAGGACGTGCTGACTGGCGCATGCGTGAGCTGCCGTTTGCCTATTGAGCGAGATGTACTTACTCGCGAGTGTACTTAAAGTGAGTGTACTTAAACCGGGGTATGCCTGTACTAACCAAAAATAAGGACCAGGACCAACGCAAATTAAGAGGGAAAAGTATATGATATGTGGTCAAAACATGGGACACATTGTGATCATAAATGTCAAAAATGATTGTCTATATGTTGAAAGTGAACTTAATAAAAAAGATTTGTGAAAAAAAATAGTTATTATTCACCCAAATCATTTTTTGAGCGCATGCTACAGGTATATACTTTGATTTTTCCATATATCTAGTTCGAAGAGGTACATGTTTTTCAAAATGTGCACACTGTACAATATTTGCAATGATATCAACGTGTACTGTACATTAACGGCAGAATTGGCAAATGTTAAACTCCTCTTTTTCAGTGAAAGTTAAAACTGTGGCTTTTGGCAATAACGGAGTTTAGCTAAAATAAAATCTTCATTTAATTGAAATATAATGGACTATAATCCCAATTTTGAACATTAAAAAAAAAAAAAAAAAAGACATTTCAGAGATAAAAGTGTTAATATAAACTTTCACCAAATAAAGAATCTCCAATTTTACCCTGACTTACAATCGCTCACTTTGAAAGAAAGCAAGGTTATATCTTATTTACAGTTGGGTAATCAGTTAGTAAATTAGGATTTAAATTATGTATTAATATGCATTTAAATTAGTGTGAAATACATCTATCAAACTGAATATAACAGAAGGCTTGCAGCCAGAGATTGGTCACATTATTGTGAATTATAGGAATATAATGATAAATAAGAGGGGTTGGTGTCTTCTGGGACATTTTATAGCTTCCATATACAGTACTTCCTCAAGGGAAATGGGGGAGTGGAGTCATGTCTATATGGCTAGTATGTATATGGCAGATACTACTGAATAACTGTACCATTTGTCATATGAAACTGGTCAACCATGTTTATTAAAAATGATAAACTCTGCCTAAATGTAGATATGATATTAATAGTGTTTAAATTATAGTATGTTAGGGATTAATCTGCTTCACTTTAAATTCCTTGTCAGCCAATTGCCCAGCCTGTTATTGGCAATTAGGTCTGCTTTATAGGGGGAAGCCATGTGATTTGGTAGTAGTAGAAGTTTGAACTTAGTTTGGGGATGCATTGCACTTGAAGTGTTCATATTTTAACTCACCCTTCTTTTCCTTCAGTTCGCTGCAACATCTTTTCTCAATTACATTTTCTCTTCATTTAACCTACATTACTGCTCTCCATGCTATATACACATCTCCTCCTATCATCTTTCCTCTCCCATCTTTGCATTCATGAACTCCACTGCTTCTTGCACTCACATCTGCCACCTATATCATCTCCTTATTAGAGCATACGCCCTTTCAAAGTCTTCCTTTCACCTTCTGGCCCTATCCCTCTTTTTTCTCTTAGCTGCTAGAGACATTTCTCCAAACCCTGGTCCCTGTCATATTCCCATTTGCTCTTTTTGTCATCAACAAATTCTCTCATCTGTAAGGTCTACAAACTCCAACCCTTCCAACCTCATATCCATCACTTGCTCACCCCTGCTTCTCTCCATTTTTCATTTACTCTTTTGAATTCTCTCTCTAATAAAATACTAGCTGTTTATTTCTTGCTCTCTTCACCACTTTCCACCAACTGGAATTTGACTCTCACGCTCAGAAAAGAGCTGCCTCCAGGGCAGAGACAATTCTGGCCTTTCCATCTCACACATACCTCGCCCCATGTGAAGGGAAGGGGTAGAGTAGGAATTTATCTCTCTTCATTTTATGTTTAAGCCCCTACCTCTCTCTCATTTTCTTCTTTTATCTCCACTATTGAACTGCTTCCAGCACCTACAAAGATGCCCACTTCTGTGACTTGTTCCTTATCACCTTTCTCGATCTCTCCTTTTTTGCTTTCTGGCCATACCTCATCCTCATTTTCCCTCTCTCACACTCCTCACACTGAGCCTATAGCCTCTCCTTGCAATACTCGCAGCCTGCAATCCAGTGACCTTCAGTCCTTGGAATGCATCCTAAAATCTAAGTTTTCTTTTCTGACCCCAACAGCCTTGTCACAACTTGCAACACTGTCCTTGCTCTTCACTTGACCATTATGCTCCTCCTGTATGCCGACACTCACAGAACTTTAACCCACAACCCTGTCAAAAAACATAGGCATGCTTTTTGTGCTCTTGCACTCGTTCTGCTAAATGCCTCTGGAGGAAATCACACACTCTGGATGATTTCCTTCACTCCAAATGTATTTTGTCATGCTTTAACTCTGCTCTTTGTTTTGCCAATCAGAGTTACTTCACCCTTCTTATAACCAGGCATAAATCCCACCCACACTACCTCTTATGTGTCTGAAACCATTCTTTGACATCCCAAATCATCCTGTTCTACTCCTATGGCACTCCAAGACTTTGCCGATTACTTCAAGTGGAAGGTGGAAGCTATACGTGAAACAATTCCCCTCTGTCCTTACCACACCCCTCTTTCCCAATCTTCCTCCATCTGCCTTTAACTCCTACTCACCAGTTATAGATGAAGTATCTCTCTTGTGGTTCTCCTCAACCCCCAACACAGCCCCTACCCCATTCAATCCCATCTCCTGAAACCTCTCAAATCTACCGGGGACCCCATCCTCACTAACATTTTTAGCTCATCTCTTTGTTCTGTTACTTTTACATTTATTTTTAAACAATCTATTTACCCATTCTTAAGAATAACACCCTAGACCTTACCTCCTCTTCTAACCATCAACTTGTCTCCCTCTTGCCTTTTACTTCTAAATTTCTGGAACAAATTGTTTCTTTACGTATACTTCCCTTTCACAACTCTCATAACCTACTTGACCTTCCCCAATCAGGCATCTGCATAGCACACTTCCTAAAAACCAAACTCTCCAAGGAAGCTAATGACCTCCACATTGCCAAATCTCAAGGAAACTTCTCCATTCTGATTATTCCTAACCCCTACTCAGCTTTTGATATTGGTGATCACTCTTGTCTACTATACATTCTTCACTCTCTTGGCATCCATGGCACTGCCCACTCCTGGTTTTTCTCCTACCTCTCTCACCATTTTATCAGTATCTCTTATGCCAAGTCCTCCTCAACCTCTATGCAACGTTCTCTAGGGGTACCTCAAAGCTTGAGTTCAGGCCCCTTACTCTTCTATCTATATACACTCTCATTTGGTGACCTCGTTGACACCTTTGGATTCATCTATCATCTCTATTCTGATGATACACAGCTATATATATCCTGATATAACACCTGCAGTCCAGTCAAAAATTACAAAGTGCCTATGAGAAAGCTCTGACTGGATGACATTTTGTCGCCTCAGGCTTTACATGGCTGAGACAGAGCTTCTCATATTTCTTCCCAAACCAGGTCCTATTGGTCACAACTCCATCACACTCAATAACACTACTATCCAACCAGTTTCAAAAGCCTGCTACCTATGGAGTACATATGACTCCATCGTTTCCTTCTCCCTGCATATAAATACTGTTACTAAATCTTGCAGTTTCTTCCTTTGCAACATTTCTCAGATACACCCCTTCCTATGTTCCACAACCACTAAAACACTAATGCATGCCCCTTTTCATTTCCGTATTGATTACTGCAACATTCTTTTACCTGACCTCACTGTCTTGCAGCTTTTTTCCTTTATCCTTTACAATATCCTTTATTGTTTACAATTCATTCAAAATGCTGCTACCTGAATCGTCGTCTACTCTGCTAGATGTGTATCTGCTTCTGATCTCCTAAACGCTCTCTGCTGGCTTCAAAGTAATTTCCATATAAACTACAAAATGATTCTCCTTTATTTTTAGACTCTACACTCCTCTGCACCTCCACATATCTCAACTCTAAATTCTCATTAAACTCTGTCCCTTATGCTCACCCCAAGGTAGTCTCATCTTTGCACCTTTTCCCTCTACAGTCCTCTCCCATCTTAAACCTTTTTCACTAATCTCTCCCTACATATGGGACACTCTTTCTTTCAATTTTCATCAAGCACCTTCACTTTCTACATTTAAAAGGTGAATTTTCAGCTGGGCTTTGAAAGAAGCATCTCATTCAGTTTCCTACGCCTCTACTACAAATTACAGGTGCACTTCACCTCCCCCAATGCACTTTTAATAATACACTTTTACTCCTAATGTGTCTGTAAGCCTCTCAACAGTTAGATTATAAGGCCTTGGGGGCAGGCTCTCTTTGAATTATGTTGTCATTTCCCTTTTGAACTTATTGCCACTGTTTGTAATTTATTTAGCTTGTATTTCAATTTTAATTTTATAAAGCGTTGCATACATTGCTGGCACTATATAAATAAAAATTATATATACATACATGCAGGCAATACAGATGAGCCAACGAGTATTCTAAAACGTGCCTTAAACATGTCTTTAACTAGCCAGTTTACATGCTGGGTACATTTCAGTGACATTTCAAAAGAGGCTAATGGCCCACCGGAAAAACACAGCAGGGGTTCCTGGCAATCCCAATCAGTTTTGATTAAAAGAAATTAAATCAGTTTGAATGGGACTGCCAGGAATCCCCACTGTTAATCCGATGGGCCATTATTCTGTCTGCAGAAATGTGTGAAATGTTGCAGCATGTACCCATCATGTACCTGAGTCTTTTTGGAGATTGTCCCAGGTTTGTTTTAGAATAATCGTCGGCACTACAGTATATACATAAGAGCAACTGTAGCTAAACCTCTCTGGATTCCTTGGGAGATAAAAGCACGCACAGTCTTTTAGTCACATTTTCATTTTCTAGGAAACTCTATTCAAATGGATTCCTAACGAGAGAATAATATCTGCGTAATAAACATTTAATCACCAGATAACAGAATGGGCCGGTATAAACTGCCCTACAAGATAGATTTTACCATATCCATAAGTATCTCTCTACTTTGCGATAGAGTATGTTTTCCATTGGTGTCCGTTACTCTGCTCTGTTGTTCTCTGCTACATTTTTCAGCTGATAGATTGAGAGAAGTAGACTGATGAAAACCAATGAACTTGCAGCATGACAGAAAGCTTCCACAAACTAAGATGTATTTCAGAACAGGGCCACGTGTGCTGTGGTCCCTGGAAACCAAGAAGGTAGCTCCAGTAGTTAGTGACATCTCTGCATATTCTCATTGTGACCTCAACAAGTTTCGCACATACAGTACTGTATGCTTCAGCAGAGGGCCATACTTGGGAAACGTGTACGAAACGTGTTGAGTTCATATTGAGATCAAATATGCTATGACATCCCGAACTGCGTGAGCTTCTTTCTTTATATCCAGGGACCCCAGTGCAAGTGTTGCTGTGCTGAAATACATATTTTCGACTGTGGAAGCTTTCTGTCATACTGGTCGGAGGTCACTATACGAAGCTATAGAGTAAGTTATAGATGGACGTATTTTTGTATCAATTTAAATCCTTTTAATTACCTCTGGTGTGCCTTTTAGTTCTTTTGTTTGGCAAATATACAAAAACAAAAATTTCCTCCTTCGCCCCAGGGAAGGTGGCAGCTGTAGACAGTACATGTTCTTGAACCAGCCGCTCACGGTGGCGTGGAAACGACTTTAAGTCAAAGTATATGTATATGTATGTACAGTATGTGTATTCCTGTATATAAATTAATACATTTCTGTTTTGTTCAAGTTCTATGTAATTGTAATCTATTCTTGTAACTATGAAAAATAATTAATTTAAACAAAATAAAAAAAATGGATCACAGTTATCACAGAAGTGATTAGATATTGATTAAAAACACTAGAAAGTATTCGGTTAATATGAAAAAATTAACTCTTTACAAAAATATAAAAAATGCTTTATAGTACTAATATATGTCTGATTTTGTTTATTAAAAAAAAAGGGGGTCATTAACTAACAGATTTAATCCACTAAACATGCCACTACCATTAGTTCACTTTGGTCCTTGGAGAAATTACTGCTTTAAAATCTACACATTCCTGTATCTGTTGGTATAGGACATAAGTTTCCTTATCTACTTCTTCCCATGTTGTTGTGACGACCAGAACATATTTTGTCCATATATACAGTACTCTATGAAGATACATTGCAGTATTAATTTCCTGAAATGTTTATAACTGTTAAGAATGTGAAGGCAGACTGTTTGCATTACAGTTTATTTCCCTTAGACTTTACTGCAGATATTTCTCAAAAATACAATAATCTACCAACAATTTTCCATCTGTTAAGTCCACTCCATGAACCAATAGAGATGCGCATCCTGTTTTTTGGTACTAAAAACAAAATGTGCTTTGGGTTTTCCAAAACCTGTCAAAAGCTTTTGGTTTTGGATTATGGGGAAAATGTGAAACATCATAAGATATATATATGTTTTAAATTATTTAGTTAGCAAAAATAATGATAATAATAAATAATTCGTGTTTTTTTTTGTCTCTTTATCTGTCCAAGAACAGGGGTTCCCAAAATGAGCTTGCTGGGGTTTTGTGTTTTGCCAAGAACAGGACAATACTAGTTAGAAGGAGGAGACTCTGGAAATACCATTTTAAATCAAGTATGTTTTGTTGTTGAGGTAGTGCATGAAGGATGGTGTTACAGTGAGACAGGAAAAGAAAACTGCTACAGTATTTGAAGATGGAGACTACAACAGTATGACCTTTTAATAAAATCAAGTATATCATGGTGGAGATGGAGTGTGTGAAGGATGCTGTTCACCTTGTGGCCTTGAGCACGTGCTCTTTAATGCAGCAAATATTGTCTCACCAGACCCTGCTGTAGTGGCAGCAGTCACAAAACACATGTAAAATGATGTATATAAGATTTTCAAATAACAGGCTCTCCCATGCTTTGTCCCAACATGACTCACCAGGACTTGAAGCCACACAGGCTCTGTTATTAAGGACAGCAGCTATTGCAGTGTGAACTAAACAAATAACCCAATGCTTTTTATCGGAGTAAATCATGGTTTAAGTAACATTTGCTGAATACTGTGCTATAATTAATTGGTGTTAATTTAGGTTAACATCACTTTAAACAGGCTAATAGATCTTAGTCAATCTAGTCATAAGTTTGGTGGTTATTCTCTGCACTTTTTCCAGTTCCATAACATATTTTATGCGGTGATGTGGTCTCACTAAAGATTTATACAGTAGCAGCATTATGTTATGTTTCCTTCCATGTTCTGAGTTTTATGCCTGAAAACATCATGGTTGCATTTGCAGATACTGCCCAGCTCTCTCTCTCTATCCGGTCAGTGGAGTACAACTCTCGGCCACTCTATGGATCAGTGTGTTCCATGTCTTCTGATCTCTCACTGCTTCTTTCAATTCTGCTATGTTCAGTCCAGTAGCTTCGAAGGTATCTTTGAAGCCAGCGAGTTCTTGGGCTGCCTCTTCCTCTTTTACCACCAGTCATTCCCAGCATGACGTCCTTCTCTGCCCAGCATTGAGTACTATTTCTATGCCTGCTAGGAAACAAAAGATAATCTGGCACCTGAAATAAGTCCAAAATAGCAGATAAATAAATCTGACCATATAGAATGTCCAGTCCTGTTCACCCGGGGGCCTTCAGATGTATCTTGAAGGTTGTCTCACAAAATGTGTAAATAAACACAAAAAACGATCATAGTGTATATCTATGTAACTGATGATAGGACAATACACACAATAACAGATAAGACAAACACTAACAACCAGACAAACCAACTTATGCTAACACAAAACTAGACAAAACCTAATTATGAGCTAAAATAAACTAATTTAATAAAAATATAAAAGTAATATTCAAGTGTCTCATACACAGGGAGTGGTGACGTGAATAGTCTGCTCCAGTAAGGGAAAAATTTGAATCCTACTTACAGCAAGAAAGATTCAGAAGGGCATTGTGGATAGTCTCTATCCTAATTGGCAGGTCTCAAAAACGGGATGTCCGTTGGGCTCTCCCTAGAGTGTCGCCATAGATGAAAAGTCACATATACTGTCTGTCAATGTTCCAAATTGACAAACAGGATTCAATTGATAATAAGTAGTTTATTGTACAGTATCATCATACTCATTCAAAAGTCTACAAGACTCTCTCTCTGCCAGGGAGTGTCCAGGCATCAACCTTTAGTGTCAAGGCAGCAACCTTTATACATATTTGGTTCCTTTGTCTAAAACTGTTACTAGGCAGATTACACTAACCACTCCTTAATTCTTAAACCAATCTTCTTACAGCTCATTAAACCTGGTTAGAACTTGTCTCAAAACAGCTATGAATAGGTACCTGGTACCAATTCTCACTAGGAATGTAGTCGTTACTTTAGGCATAGTCGTAAATCAACTTAGAAGCAAAATCTCTCATTTACACCAGGCACATTCTTACTCACAAAATGGATTCTAGACATAAGTGACTTTACAAAATGGAAACTGAACATCACTTTCAATCCTTCTCCAGAGACCCCCCCAGTCCATTTAAAAAATATATCAACAGTATCTTCATTTTAGCAATATTACGTCATCATGTCCTTGTGTACTTCCCTGGCTGCGCACGTAAACACGGAAGTAATTCTTACTCTCCCCTTGGCAGAGCTCTGTTCTTTTCAGCACACTGCAGTTTAGTCAGAACTTCCAAAATCACCCTAAGTGTTTTGTGAAGGATTCACTTCCTCAGGGGCATGTAATGTGAATAGGCATACCTAATATTTATACCCAAATAAAATAATTGTTAATTAATAATTAATACACCAATATATAAACTAAACTCATCTCAGCACATCATAACAAAGCATAACAAAACAACAACTAACACAGAATCAACAGTGATTGCCTCAGAACATAATATAAACATGGATAATGTACAGAATAATAAAATAATAAATAATTAATAATTGAAAATAAAAATGAAATAAAAATTGAAATAGAATGACCTATAGTATTAAAAAATGGCTATATTTCCAATTGACTACATGAACGGTTTAGAACAAAACATGAATGTGTATTCTATGGACTAATTTTGAGTTTCATCACACAACAACGCCCTTCTGAATCCTGCTTGCTGTAAGTAGGATTCTATTTTTTCCCTTAATGGAGCAGATTATTCACGTCACCACTCCCTGTGTATGAGACACATGAATATTACTTTTATATTTTTATTAAATTAGTTTATTTTTGCTCATCATTAGGTGTTGTCTAGTTTTGTGTTAGCATAAGTTGGTTTGTCTGGTTGCTAGTGTTTGTCATATCTGTTATTGTGTGTATTGTCCTATCATCAGTTTATATACAGTAGATACACACTATGGTCATTTTTTGTGTTTATCTCCACATATTGTGAGACAACCTTCAAGATACATCTGAAGGCCCCCAGGTGAACCGGACTGGACATTCTATATGGTCAGATTTATGTATCTGCTATTTTGGATTTATTTCAGGCACCGGATTATCTTTTGTTGCTCTGCTGTGTGTGATCTGATTGGTTATTTTTTCCTGGCAGCCTATCTTATAGATATAAGATCTATTGGTATTCACTTTTAGTGTTTAAGTTACACTAATTATTAATTATTGCACTAGCGCTATTAGCACATGTTCACTTTTTATTTCTAAGCCTGCTGTTAAACTCTTCTGAATCATTGTCCATTATGGACAGACATCCTTTGATCCCATTTCAATTGTAGGTTGCACCCTTGTTGTTGCTTTCTAAATGCATAACCTTATATTTATTTGTAATAAACCTCATCTGCTATTTACCTACCCAAGTTTCCAATTTATCCAAGCCCTTCTGCAGAGGAATAGCGCTCTGATTTTACAACCTTACTGCAACCCACGCTGACAGAGGATGAAACATTAAAAGACATTTCCCCCAAACCTCCCATCTTTGCATTCCGTCAACTGCCAAACCTCAGACAGAAGTTAGTAAATAGAAAACTTCATAACGAACTGAAGGACGCGCTTAATGGCACAAAACCATGCAACAACACTCGCTGCAAACTTTGCAAACATACAGTGCCAATATCCCACAGCCACTCACAAACATAGAATATTCAATGTCAAAGCAACATTTTGTTGCACATCAAGGAATGTGGTATATATGATTCAATGCAACAAATGTGACCAAGGATGCTACATTGGTGAAACCAGCCAACACTTCAAACCTGATCGGACCGCCGCTCCCCGCAGCGTTAATCCATCCGGGTCACGATCGTAGTGGTCATGAGACCACGCGCAGCCTTGGGAAGACAAATAGTTAGTCTTGCTGCATCTGTATTTGCCCAGAAGGACCACAACACCACCCACTTCAGGTTATTTTTGACTATTAAGGTTGCGGCCCTTTTATTAAAAAAAATATTAGTTATCCAAAGGATTTTAAGCAGGCGTTAAGTTTATTTTATTCTCTTTTAGCTTAATTAAAATGGGACTGCCAAAATAATTTTGTGAAACAGACTATACCATTTACAGTGCTAATCTAAACAAGCTAAGTAATGCAATAGGCTACATCCTAGAGCTGTCTCCGTTAACATTGAATAACATACTGTGATGTCTCTGTCACAGCGTAGGGTCTTATGTCCCAGATTAAGGCAGGAAACATAGTATTTCTCTATATGGGATTTATTTACAGGGATAAATAATACACTAACAAGCCCACGTCCCTTTAAGTCAAAACAAAATCATAAAATAAACTCCTACTCCTCTTAAGAGACTAACTACACATTCAGTTTCAACCCTTACTAACTGGATGGGCAACTAAGCTGGTAACCACCTCAAACAAGTAAGCTGAACATAGATAAGCAAAACACTTTATTGCTGTGTTCAGAGACTATGTGACTATATGCTACGCCAGGGTTTGGAGCAGACATCCCCACTTCAGCACAGTCTCTCTTCCTTCCTTCTGGAGCTTGGACCCACGAGAGCTCAGAAAATATATCCTTGTTTATAGTCACTTCCTGACTTTTAAAACTCCATGAGCAATCAGGACTTCAGCCTGCTCAATTAGACAACAGCTGCTGCTGGCTTCTCTCAGGAGATTAACTCTTTATGCGTTGGAAAGTCCCATAGCTGCCCTAATCATGCACCTAGAGGACAGTGATTGTATCACAATACATACAGTAAACGACAATGTGACATTTTATATTAGCATGTTAACTTATCGATAAAACATGATTTCACGTGAAAAATGGCAACATATATTTTTCTTAGTGTCAGGGCTTTGCATACAGTGTTCCAATACCAGTTCAAAGTGACAGGGCTGTGCATATAGTGTTCCGATACCGGTTCCAAGTGTCAGGATTGTGCATATAGTATTCCAATACCAGTTCCAAGTGTCAAATCCAAGCTCAACCCACATTGCTGAAGTTGCAGGTAGTGGTTCCCTCACCTTGTAAGCAACAACACTAACACTTTCTGATATCTGTTCTTTGCAGATCCACTGAATGCCACAAACACATTAACTTACACTCAGAGGACCTAATTGACATGGTCCAGTATACCACAAGGTTACAAATCTAACACCATTTATTAAAAGTGCTAACAGGCCAGAAAATGAAAATCCAAAACTTGATCTAGATCATCAAAATACTGCGGATTTGGATTTAGTTGGCAGTAAATGTCTTCGAGGAGTCCCACAGTATGTTACTGAGCACTGGTGGGATGCCAAATGCTTGAAAACAGCAGTCCTTCCAAAGAACATTTTGGCAAAGCACTCTTTATATTTTATCTTAATCTCTACTTGAAAATAATGAAATACAGTATGATTTAAACCAGCCAATCCTACTTAAAAAAGCAAATTGAAAACATAAAACTTTCATTATAAGGAAACCGTTACTTTTTAATGAAGTTTGGGACACTAATGCTTGTAGACAGTTGTGGCTTGAGTATCAATATGTTTTAAATTAATCCCACATATGGGTTAAATAGATTATGGTCAATAAGAGTTTAGTAGTTTTCTACAGCTACATTGTCTACAAGTCATTATTGGTAATTCAACAATAGGTTTTTGCAGATTCTATAATTAATGAGATGATGTAAATAGCTTGTAGAGACATAAACATATGTGAAATCATCCCTGTGTATAAAAATATGTCTGAAAGTCTTGTATAACTCTAATTAAGTAGAAATAGCTGTGTTAGTCCAATTGCAGATTAAATGAGTACTTTAGTATTATGTGGTACCTTTTTTATTTTGACTAATAATAGATATTATAAGACAAGCTTTCGAGAGTTCTCTCTCTTCCTCTGGTCGAGCAATACTGATATAGAAAAATCCTATGAGTTCAACACAGATGTAAAAAAAAAACCAAGAGATCAATCTAGGGCATAAAATGTGGAAAATGAATGGCAGAAGGAATGGTATATCTCTATAACTCCAACTATAGTGATTAATCTTAAAAAATGAAACTATTTTCACTTTTATTGTGCTTCCCATTTTCTTCTTCCATCATTCAGCCGAGACCTCCTGCTGAGCCCTCTCTTTTCCTTATTAAACTTCTTCTTGAGCTCTCAAGTTAAATTAATCTGTTACAAAAATAAAATAACATGTCATAGAAAAGCAAGTCCTGACATCAGGGAGAAGGAACAGCTCAGGGAGTAAACACACTGACTAGTACTGAGTTTGGAGCAGGGGAACCTGATTCAATTCCCTGTGTCAGCTCCTTGTGACCATGGGCAAGTCACTTTATCTCCCTGTGCTTCAGACACCAAAGGGGTGGCTTGTAAGATCTATGTGGCAGGAACTGTTTCTGCAAAATGTCTCTGTAAAGTGCTTCATAAAGAACTATTATTGTTATTACATCAATAACATCAATTTTCAGATATTAAGCTGAATATTTCCATTCACATTCCCTAGAAGTCTTTCCCTTTTACTTTTGACTGCAACCACCATTACTTAAAATTAGAAAGCCAGCAATGTAAAAATGGACTGATATTTTAATAAATACAGCATGTTCCAGCGGTTAAGACGTTGACTCAGATCATCACACCTTTTACCCAGCTCTAGAAACATTAGAAAGTACAGTACTTCAAATGTTTATGTTAGTAAAATAGATGAACTTACCTTTCAATTCTTCTTAAACAAACGTGGAAGCTATTTCTTACACTGTCAATGTCTGTGGCTTCTGTATATTTGCTATATAAGCATTAATCCAAAATACATTTATAATAAAAATAGAGAATAGAGAATGGTTTTCCTTGATCTGATTAACCTGTTTACATTATTTGAAATAATATGTAAGAATTACATTTACCTGTAAATTAGAACTTCATCATCAGAGCAATTGTATTGAAGTTGATACATTTTAACTTTTGGAGCAGCCTTGCTCACTGACCACTTAACCAATGCTGAGGTGGTTGTCACCTCTGACACATCAACAGCTTTTTCTGGTAGAGTCTTTACTTCTCCTCTGTTAGATCTGCTTGAGCTGGTGATGTCAGATAGCCTTGATTTTGGTGGTGCTGCTGCGCGACCGGTGCCATTGCTGAGATGTGGGAGCTGAATGATGGATAGCTCAACTGGTGCAGTTAACTCTCCAGCAGCATTAGCTGCTATGCAAGTAAAGGTTCCATAATCCTTAGAAGTGGTTATTAGGATTTCTAAAGTGCCATTATCATAGACAGCTGTCCTTGACGAATTTCCAATTAGGCGCCCGTCAGGAGCAACCCAATGTATGACCGGTGCCGGATCTCCAATAGCTTTACATTTTAAGGAGGCATTTTGTCCTTCCAGAACAAGGAGCTTCTGGGTATGTTGAGTAATTAAAGGTGGTTCACACACAAATTCTTCTTCCCGAACATACCAAAAATATCTTCCTTTGAGACTGGAGGGAGAAGCACAGGTTTCCATATCGTCTTCTCTCTCAAGCCTTCGTAGCCACAGCAGCTCACAATTGCAATGAAGTGGGTTACCTCCAAAACTTAGAGATAAAGGAGGCAAAAATGGTGTTGCAGCTATCATTGATAATTGTGACCTTGAAAACATTGGATCTGGAGGTAGCTTTTGTAGCCTGTTGGAAGTCAAATCTAGTCTAGCCAATTTATTTAAATCCTGAAACGTTCCCTCTGTTATATAATTTATGAGATTGTGGTCCAAGCTAAGTTGGTGCAGGTTAATCATCCTTCTTATACCTTCCCAAGGGATACCCTTGAGATTATTGTATGAAAGGTCCAGATCTTCTAATGTCTGTAAAATGTCCTCAAATGCTTCATCTGAGATACTGCTGAGTTGGTTGTTATTCATAATCAAGTGCTGAAGATTTATTAAGCCTCTAAATATATCATCTCCAAGGTTGACCAATCTATTGCTATCTAAATGCAAAGACCGAAGGCTCTCCAGATCAAGAAATGAATAAGGCTGAATATAACTGACAGTATTTCTAGACAAAGTAAGGTCAACAAGACCAGTCATGTTGGCAAAGTCCTGTCGGCTGATGCTTATGATGAAATTCCCCCCAAGTCGAAGTTCAACTGTCCTTCTGTCTATATCTACTGGTACAAAAAGGAGGCCCTTTGAGGGACACAAAGTCCCTAATGATTCAGACAAGTTTTGACAGACACAGTATTTTGGACACGAGTTGACCACTAGAGCCATTCCGAACACTAGAAGACTGCAGAGGATTTTTTCCATTGTAAGTCAAGCAATGATACCTGCAATAAAATGAGACAGTTTTAATATCAAAGATTAAATATGTGATCCATTTTCTTCTAACATGTTTTGTTATTTAAAACATTCCTCAAAAATGCTGGCCTTTTATTAACTGAAAGTGTTGCTGCCAGGCATATGCTACTGTTACTCTACTCTACTCTTTCCAAAATCTGTCTCAGTATCTCCCCTGCTGAAATCCCTCTCCTGGCTTCCTATCAAATCCCATATCACACACTCAATTCTCCTCCTCACATTTAAAGCTTTACACTCTTCTACTCCCCCTTACATCTCAGCCCTAATTTCTCGATATACACCATCCTGACTCTTGCGTTCTGCTCAAGGATGTCTTCTCTCTACCACTTTTGTATCTAAAGCCCTCTCCAACCTTAAACCCTTCTCACTGACTACCCAACACCTCTAGAATACGCTTCCCCTCAATATCCGACTAGCACCCTCTCTACCAACCTCAAAACACACCTGCTTAAGGAAGCATATGAGTAGCTCCATGGCTGATAATTAACACCTCATACATTAACCTTGGCCCCTTGCAGACGCACTTACCAGAATGCCCTCCTACTACTCTGTACTTTCTTCCTACCAACAAATTAGATTGTAAGCTCTTCGGAGCAAGGACTCATTTTCCTAAATGTTACTTTTGTCTGAAGCACTTCTCCCCTTCATGTGTTATTTATATAATTTTTTATTTATATGATTGTCACATATATTACTGCTTTGAAGCGCTACAGTATGCACATTAATGGCGCTATATAAATAAAGACATACATACATCTACAGTATACGGTATAAGCAATAAAAACAATCAGAAAGACTTAAACAGAAGAGCTACTGTACTGCCTGTGAACAAAGTAGTCAAAACATTAAAAAATGTCAATAAAACATACATAAGCAGTTTGAAACAAAGCGGATGCGAAGAAAGGTATTGCCACATTGTGCTTCTCTGCACCAATACTCCCTCCATGAACACCAGACACAAAAGATATCCAACACCTAATTTATTGAGATCTCTTTTTGTCTTTTTTTTTCTTTTTTATGCCCCCCACTCCAGTTTCCCCACCCCCCCAAAGAAACTGCGTAGTCTGAGGTAGCATAAATCCTTCTCACTGAATGTAAAAAAGCTGATGAATAACTGTGTTTCTTAGTTCAACAATTGGGAGCACAAATTGTCCAATGCATCACAGCAAACTCTTTTGTGCATTCAAACATTTCCCTATGTGGTGATATTATATTATTATCTTTTATTTGTATGTCGTCAACATTTTCTGAAGCGCAAAAAAATTGGGAGGCAATAACATTATTTGACAAAAGAGCACATACTGTGTATGTTAACACCAACTGAGAAAAAAGGAAGAAGGCCCCAAACAGCTTACAATCTAGAAGTAGGGAAGTGAAGACACAAGGAATAATGTATATGTGTTTCTGGGCAAGGGTTTGATCAACATCAGACCTGAGTAGTAGCGTTGGATAGGCCCCCTTGAAAAAAGTGTGTTTAAGATACTTTTAAATGTATGTACTGTGGGTTAAAGTCTGATTGTGTGTGGCAGAGAATTACAGAGTTGGGTGCGGTATGGGAAATGTCTTGGAGCCCGGAGTGAGTGGAAGTAATAAGGGAGATAGAGAAATGGACATCAAGGCCCAACAGTAGACTGTGTGGGCCTGTGCTTGAACATTAGGTCAGAGATGTAGAGAGGAGCGATGTTATGTATTGCTTTGCATGTGAGCACTTGTCTTGAATTTGACACTGTTGGGTATATGTAACTAGCAAAGTGACTCGCATAATAGTGCAGCAGAAGAAAAGTGGTTAATGAGATTAATGAGATAAATGAGCCTAGTAGCAGCATTTAGAATGTACTTGAGAGGAGAAAGAGCAAGCGAGAGAATACAAAACGTTCAAGGAGATTAGAGGCAAAAGGCAGGAGGGTGACAGGTCGATAGTTATAGAGACAGGTAGGGTCACGCTTGTTGTTTTTGAGTAATGGTATAACTGTTGCATGTTTGAAGGAGGAGGGAAAGGTACCAGAGTAGTGGGAGGAGTTAAAAATGTGTGTGAGCGTAGGGATTATAGTAGGAGCAAGAGATTTTAGGAAATGGGAGTGTATAGGGTCAAGAGGGCAAGTGGTAGAGGGAGAAGAGATCAGCTCTGCCACATCCTCATCTGAGACAGCAGAAAAAGAGTCAAGGAAGGCAGGAGAAGAGTTAGGAAGTGGTGTATGATGGGAGGAGGAAACAGAGGGGATGTTCTGACGTATGGATTTCACATTTTCCTTAAAATAGTCAGCAAAGTCCTAAGGTGAGATCTAGGAAGAAGAGGCAGCTGATGGTGGTTTGAGTAGAGAGTCAAAGATGGAGAAGAGTTGGCATGGGTTAGACTTGTGTGTGTTCATTAGTGAAGAAAAGTAGGTTTGTTTAGCCTGAGAGAGGGCAGAATTAAAACAGGATAGCATACATTTGTTGTGAAGGAAGTCTGCGAGAGTGTGAGATTTCCTCCAGAGGCGTTCAGAGGAACGTGTAGCGGAACGCAGCATGCGTGTGTGGGAATTTAGCCATGGTCTGGGGTTAGAAGGTTGAGGATGGCAGAGAGAGTTTAACCATGTTGACCTAATTCAATGACAGTGATATTAATAGCAAACAAGTACTATTCCCTGTAAACTGCACATTCTAAACATAACAGACATATTTGTCCTCCTAATAATAAGTTACAACAACTGTGAGCGTAAACGTTAAGCATCAAGATAACATTTCTCAAACATTTGCACATAGGATATAAGGGTGACTTACTAGACCTGGAACTAGAAAAATAAGGTACTGTCTGTGCTTTGTTTACATGGGTTTCTAATTCCTTTAATTAAAAAACAATATTTCTTTTTAGAATTGCTCTATCACAACCCAAGTCCTTCAATTAAAATAAAAAAAATTCTGGTGTTTCTTCTAATGCAGGGGAGGCCAACACCAGTCCTCAAAGACCACCAACTGGTCAGGTTTTAAGGATCTTCCTGCTTCAGAACTAGGGTTGCCAGGTGACTTGTCCAAAAATACTGGACACAATGATAAAAGATGTGAGACCCACCCCCCGATACATATAGAAAATACACCCAAGCCCCCCTCCAATACATATAAAAATTACCCCCACCTCCCCAATACATATAAAAATAAGACTTACCTTAGGGATGGACGTAGGTCGGGCCTGGTTGCTGCGGGATGGGGGGCGGTGGCTGCAGGATGGGGTGTAGCATAGGGTGGGCAAGTGGCTGCGGGAGGGCCGGTGGCTGCGGGGGTGGTGGCTGCGGGGGGGCGGTGGCTTGGGGGGGGCGGTGGCTGTGGGATAAAGTGGGGTGCCCGGCTCTCCCCATCAGCAGGCTTCTTCCTCACTGTCTGTCCCATGCCAAGGTGTCTGATGCTGGCGTGTACCAGAAGCTTAGCCCAACTGACTTCTGGTGCTGACGTCAGAGAGACCTGCGTTTCAGCAGCAGACATCGTGTCTTGGGACAGAAAGTTAGGGAGAAGCCTACAGCATGGGTGACCCGGGAATGGCGGCAACTGCTGTGACCTGCTGCCAACCCCCCCGCAGCCACCTTACATTCGGAGAGAGGTAATACCGGACACATACATGTCCAGCATTACCTTTTATTTTATACTGGACGCAGGGGCAAAATATAGGGATGTCCGGTTCAAAAACGGACACCTGACAACCCTATTCAGCACAGGTGGCTCAATCACAGACTGGGCCCTCGATTTAGCTACTTGTGCTGAAGCAGGATGATTCTTAAGACCTGACCTGTTGGTGGCACTTGAGGATTGGCGTTGGTCACCTCTGTTCTAATGTTTTCTTCCAACCTTTAGCCTCAGAGAGAGTTTGCACTATGTAGAAACCAAGTTCTCTAAGCTACTGTAACATGATGTGGCAATAACACTTCACAATTGTACAACTTCTTATACACATTTTGGGGGCTGTGTACTAACATTATTTTCACACTTGTGTCGCGTCCAAAAAAATTGTACCAAAAAGTAATACAAACCGTCATAAAATATTCATATGTGTAAAGGTAGATCTGCGACTTCATACATGACGCATGATTTGTTGTTTTAAATGCTTTCAATACCTGATTAATACAATTTAAATGAAAACAGAATTGTCTATTTTTATTTATAACTAGTATTAGTACATGTAAATGATTAGTGTAGTATTATTTATAATAGCCCTACTGTAAAAATAATACATTTTGGTAACCAATATAATGAAACATCCATGCTGAGTCAAATAAATATATTTGTGGATACATACTGCAGCCCATTTTTAGCGTTAACGCAAGGTTCAACATGGAGGAGGATTTTGACTCCATTTTAAGACTGTATGCCAAGTGCCATCACTTCTATATGCTAAAACACATGAAAAAAATACCTTTTGAAGCAGCTGCCACAGATGTAGAAATGTGAGTTTACACCTAAACATGGGCGCAAATAAAATGGAGTTTCACTTGCCCCAATTTGATTTAAAAATGTTTTTGCTTCAGTTTCTTTGTGTACACTGTTTGTTTGTTCGTCCTTAAATGTTACTGGGAATAATTATGTTCATAAAGAAGAATACGGGCATATAATTCCGATGGTTATCTCACAGGGTTTTTTTTTTTTTTTTAAACTTTGATCAAATCCATCAGAAGTGTATACAGCCCAAGTAAACCTGCACTGTGCTTCAGGACTTTTAGAACTTGACCGACTAAAGGACGGCCCCCACACTCAGGAATTGCAGGGCAATCACCAAGCGTGAATGCTTTCATGTTATGTTATTAAAATGCAGAGAGTGCACATATTACACAACGCTTTGAGGGTAATGACATTACATTGCAGATGGAGTAGGGGCCGTAATACTATACATCAAGGCTAAAGTGGCGGTGCAATTCTGGAGCACAAATTGCCAATTTAAATCAATATGATTATTTCATTTGATGCATCTGGTGCATTTTGTTTTAAATCAGAATTGCACCACTTTTGCCGTGGGATATTACCAACCCCCGTCCCCCTCTTTATGCTTTTAAAAATAATTTTACACTGTCTGCAGTTATTTTTGTACCTACAATATTTGTGCTTTTCTACAGACGTGTGCAAACTGTAACTGTGCAAGGTCGTGTAGCCCTTTTTCTGAACCCTCCCAAGGGAACTACTGGTCACTGTATAACACCTGCGGCTCCAGGAGATCTGAGCCTCCACTAGCTGGGAGCCTGGGGTAATACTCATACACTTACTTAGCGCAGCGCCTCCACTTACCCAGGATCCCCGTGATGTGAGATTCCCCTGGGCAAGAAACATACAACACCTTATGATTGTAACTGGTTTTTACTGTAATAATGCAACATAGCAATAACACATAACGTGTAACCTTAGTGGCCCGGCCACTCTCATCAGGAGCAACGCCTCCGTCCCCTCACCGCGTGCCCCACACACCGTGTCAATGTATATATTAAAGTGATGGTATAGGCTCAGTTCTTTAACCACTCGCTCAGTGTTCCTAAAGAGTTTAGCCTAAAGCGGGATCAGCGCCTGTTGACTGGTGTTGGTGCACTTGATGTTATAGTATCTTCCAGTCACGGCGGTGACCGGTACCTCTTCGCAAAGGGTCAGATGAATCACGGTCTGCCTCTTGGTCTTAATGTCCAGCTGTCTGGTCCCAGACGACTCGCCAGCAACCTGCTCCGTACGCTTGTCTCTTTGTCCCTAGCTGTCTACACAGTAAGGGTGTTGCTCGCTACTACTATAGGCCGTCCCTGCAGCACAGCAACCTTTGGTGTCTTCAGGGAACACTCCTAGGGGCCTACGGGGTAGCCTGTCCTATGCAGGTGGGTCACTGATCCCCTGCACCCACACTACCTCTCTCTTCACCACTCGGGTCCCCTCTGACTAACCTCTGCAGCAAACGCACTGCATTCACACTGAACCTGCAGCAACCCACTGCACTCACTCGGTGCCTGCAGCCACCCACTGCACTCACACGGAACCTGCAGCACAAACTGCACTCATTCGGTACCTGCAGCCACCCACTGCACTCATTCGGTACCTGCAACAACCCACTGCAGCCAACCTGGTACCTGCAGCTACACTGCACTGCACACACACACTGTGCCTACTTGTCAGCACTCACAGCACTACCAGCCATGACACTAACAAGACTGCACACTCACACACCTAAGGGCAGAGTCCCTAACCTAGAGGCCCTCCCTCAGTACCTTCCCACTACCCTGGTGGGGATTGGGGCCTGCCTGGGATCTGGGGAACTACCTTACCTGTGTAGGATCCACTTGCTCCCTACACCCTTCCTCCCCCTTCCTGCTCCCAGCTTCAACTGCCAAACGTGGTCCCCGCAACATTGTAGCCTTCCTCCACAGGAGAAGCTGCAAAACCCTATTTGCTGGCTGGCTGCACGTGATGTGGGTGAAAGGGCAATCCCAGAGGCTGCTGGGAATTGTAGTCCACTCAGGACCTCTTTAGCATTGGGACCGCGTGCGCTACCCTTACTGCGCCTGCGCGACCAACACGCACGCTCGCGAAACCTGTCATGGCGGCCCCTGCTAGCCGGGTGTGCCGCAGAGCCTCAGAGCGCTACATGGGGGGACCCTGGGGCTGAAAAGAGGCCGGGGTTACAGTCAGTTTGTGGTTTCAAAGCAAAATAAATAAGTAAAAGAGATACTGTAGGTCAGTGGTTTTCAACTCCAGTCCTCAAGAACCCCAAACAGGTCAGGTTTAAAGGATATTCCAGCTTTAGCACAGGTGGCTCAATCAGTGGCTCAGTCTTCGGAATGGAGTGGAAAACCCCTACAGATGGTGATTGGTTGAATGAAAAGAAAAATGAACATAGGATATAAGAGGAAACATACATAACCTACTGTATGAGGGATGTCCTGTGTTTGGAAAAGTAATAAGAAATGAGGGTCTGGCAGAGGTAGTGCAAGAGAATGTGGAATGACACCAATAAACAATCTAAAAAGCACTTACAAATTACATTTAATATCCATCAATGGAGTCATCTAATTTACTTTTAAGACATTGGATTCCAGATGCACTATGAGTCCGTGGCTATAATAAACTCTAATAAATACTTATTAATTCATTAAAACTAGATGTATTTCTACCTTTTCAAAGACAGTGAGAGTAGATCAGCTGCCACTCTACAAGTCTCTATACAGGAGTACTATAATTACAACATCACGGGCTAGAAAGACCATTCTAATGATCAGTGACAGTGTGCTTGAGCAAAGCAGTAAGTAAGACTCTCCCGCCCTTGTTGTGTCCATATATATTACCTTGCAGTATTGCACAAAGACTCTAAAATAAAGTGTTCTTACAGTATGTAGCCATTTGAAAACAAAGTACAATACATGTGTAATGAATCAGAGTGCCTGAGGCTGCTGTCCCAGTGCGTTCTACAGCGCACGCCTCGGCGCCCCTCAATCAGTCTTGGCCCAGTACATGCGTCGGCGCGCATTTAGCGGCCGCGCTGTACTGCAAGTTTTCACACACAATTTTTTTGTATGTGGAACTTGCGACGGAGGCGTGGCCATGACCCCTCCGGCGGTTCAGCCAATGAGGGCGAACCAGCCACGTGAGGTCATGGCTACGCCCCCCACCACACCCCCTCCCATCGCAAACTCTCCCTCTCTCCCAGGACCGCGATCTGCGGTGAAGTGCTGTAGAACGCACTGGGACCTCAGCCTTAGATATTACGGTATATTTCATATTTTTGTACACCCCTTGCAGCTGTGGATGAATACCTGGGGAGTATGTTGGTTAAGATTCCTCCATTCAAGCATAAACTCTGAGTCATCTACAATAAAAGGAACATTTTGCATCCTTCTTATTTGAATTCACTGTGTGAAAAAAAATTAAATGCTTTGAGGCTTAGGAGATATGAAGTGATCTTGCTGTGAGGAAAGCTACAGAGTTTTCATACTTCTCTCAAACTATTGTGACAAGGCTAACGCAACCCTTCTTTTTATATAGAAATGTAATGGAATTACTGGACATCCGTGTCCAATGTAGGTCTCGTTCTACAGTAAGGAAATAATCATGCATTCATTTTAATACTGAAAGTAACATTGTAAAACCTGTTAGCCCCCAGAGCAGTGAGTGATATGCAAACAATCAGGCATTTGAATTGTTCTTGAGAAGAAGGGTAGTGTAGCATAGTATTCAAAGAGCGCTTGCCTGCAAATTAACACCCTTCATTCTGAGAAAAGAGATAGGAAAACGGAGCAGTAATTACATATTCACATTTGGATGTGTCAGACAGGTTATTGTGAGAGAATGTTTTTGCATCCATTGCCGGTAAATTAATAGTGTTCTTATAGTCTACGGAGAATATTTGTACCACAATTGTGGATCAGGTAACAATACTAAAATATACCAACCAATATATAATTTTAGACAGCACTCACTAAGCCTAATGAGCTTCTAATAAAGTAAAATGTAGGTGCAGTGGGAACAGGGAGGGGCCCTCAAACCTCCACAATGACAAATGGAACAGTTCTCAGCACTCAATAAGAACACTATGGGCTAGAGATAAGCAAAGATTAATTTAATTTGGAAACACATAATAGACATTCGCACACAGCCACTGATGTGAAATATTCTCAAACACTAGGCAATATCTACAGTTGATTAGGGATACCTAAAACATAGGACCGGAGGACATGGGGTAAGGGAAGGAAGGGAAGGAAGGGAAGGAGAGGGGGGGGGGGGAATGGGGGGGGGGAAAGACGAGGGCAATGAAATCCAGGGGAAAGAGGTGGGAAACGTTTTGGGGGTGAACCCCTTCTTCAGACCCACTCCCAATGATCTGGGGGATCAATGGTACTTCCCTCACCCTGAACTTAACCCTCCTAAAATCAAAGAAATTGTGTGCTGATGCAATCACTACTGTCTATAAGGATAAGCAAAGCAAACCCACACAAACAGTATATTTTGCTTAGGCGCTATCTATATTCAGTATGTTACCACTTTGGAGCACAAAGGGTCAATTTGCCTTACAAGTTACATCTTAATACATGGTTTCAGATTATTAACTTGTAACTATTTTGGGGGTCAGGTCAGAATGACCCCAGCCTGTTTTGTGAGTCTTTCTAACAGTGGAGTTATTTAAGAGCACTTTGATCAGTAAATTGTCAACCAGAACACTAGAGATTAGCCTGTTGTGGTCATTTATGGCCCACTAAAATTATACAGAGTATGTGTACATTATAGAGGTCTGGTGACAGTACCCAGACATACCAGAGGCCATGGGTGTCATCCTCAAAGAGGATATATATATTCCAAATATATATATATTCCAAAGATCCCCAGTTTTGAGTAGCAGAGACAATAGAAAAAAGGCTCATCATTAAGTCTACGGTCTTTACTAAAAATAAAAGGTATCTTTGAACTGATGTGATCCACAGGGAAAACAAATATTTTTTTGTGACATTTGAAGTCGGACAGATTAGAGGAGGCTAAACAATCAACAATAGTGTGGGTGCAAAGGTCAGATATTTGTTTGCCTCTCAAAATTAGAAGAAGTTCTGCCAAAACTAATTTCTACGCCTGCAGAAAACCCACCTGAACACTTTTCTCTCGCCAAGAGATAGAAATATCAATAGAGAGTAATGAGTGGGAGTTAAAGACACACCCACAAAAGTGGGCTTATACTGTTTCCAGTGCACAGTGCCAGCCGCCACCAGTCTAAGTTCTTTCAAAATTAAAGCTGTCTCACATTTAATCTGGTCTGTAACTGGTACATACGCCCATAATATATACTATCTCTAACTGTGCATGCAATGTCTTGTATATAATGTATACCCTGTTCACTTAATGTAACTATGAATTTGTAACCATGTATTATTTGTCATCTTAACTTTATGCCCGGGACATACTTGATAACGAGAGGTAACTCTCAATGTATTACTTCCTGGTAATTTTTTTTTATAAATAAATAAATTAAGTGCAGGGATTTTTAGGTTAAAAAAAAACTTTTTTTTCTGTAACTAAGCACTGTACTAATTTTGTATATTAAATCTAAAATGTAATAAGTATTTTCTTAGGCTCTAATTTAATTTTGCACGTTTTTGAAGAGTGTACAGTAACTGTATTTTTGGACACATTTTGCTACAATAGATTTTTGTGTGTAAAGTCTAATTTTTTCCTAGTAAACAGGGGAACGAGGACCCCTAGTGGTAAGACCTTGGTGGTGGCAGCAAGTTTGAGATATTGTGACAGATTGAGGGGAGATATTACTTATATTAGGCACCCGCGTGAAGATGTAAGTCAGCTGGATAGCTGTGTGCATTAACCCTTGGTACATACACAAGTCACGTCCTCACTGGTGTGACATTCTTGACAGCCCAATTCCAAGGGATAGATTTACTAAGCTTTCTGTCCTCTCTATACATTTCAATGACTTTTCGATTGATCGTGGATATGCAACCAAACCAACAGCTTCACCAAGAAACCACCTAGCAAAATATCCATGTTGCTATCAAACTTAGAATAAAACCACTGATGTTGGGTGTTTTCTTAATTAGGTGATCTGCTATGTCACTTAGTACTTATTAGTTAGTTCCCTTGCTGATGCAACAACAGCAATAAATGTGCAGAAATTTTCAGAAAAGATAACTGTCTATGTTAAGGTAAAACAAATAAATCAGGTATAAATCCCTCCATTATCTCTATTCATTACTTTCTAACAATAAATAGCAACCTGAATCTGAACCATGGTATTGATTATCCAGCTCTTTAAGTAAATGATATATAGTAACACAATTAGTGCTACTGTATGTATATGTAGACCTGCAAACTCACACAGTCCGACCGTGGGACCCCTGGTTTCAGACCCCTTCTCATACCTTTCCGGTCGAGGGTAGAAATTACGTGGGAAGTTGGGTTTAACATTGTGGAGCCAAGAGGTGGGCAATTTGTGTCATTCTGCTGGGAGTGGGTGGGTGCTAGGATGTGATTCGCAAATCATGTCATATCACCGGGGAGGGTGGAGGCGGATGTCATTTCACCAGTGACAGATTAGGAAATGGGGGGACAAAGTTCAAAAGTTGGCATGTCTGCTACACATTATGTTCTACTACAATTGGTGCTAACCGATGCCTTTTCAGCAGTCGTCTTTTACAGTACTTGTACCGTCTGTGAAATCAGAATAGTGCCACTCTGAACACCAAAATCTAATCAGGAATATAGCAAGAGAATGTAAAATGAATTACATTTATTCATCAATTAAAATAAATGCTGACAACTCAACCCCAATGACCCTTTCTCTCTTTAGCGTGGGGGAAAAACCTACAAAACCTACAAAAAAAAACAAATCCCAGTATATATAGTCGCAACAATAAATTAAGCAAATACACATTGTAATTAAGTAAAATATATATATATATATAATATATATATATATATATATATATATTTAATATATATATATATACTTAATGCAATACCATTTGAAGACGAATATCAAGGCAGCACACCAAGTAAGTGGTCAAAAAAATTGTATTAACAAGACATCTTATCCAACGTTTCGGTCCTGGTGCGGGACCTTTCTCAAGGTCCCGCACCAGGACCGAAACGTTGAAATAGATGTCTTGTTAATACAAATTTTCTTTGACCACTTACCGGGTGTGCGGCCTCTGAAACTCGTCTTCAATGGTATCGATTGCCTATTCTATACCATACAGGATTTGCACCCACGTTGTTTCAACCAGACGGAGTGCATATTGTTTTGCACCATCTACTATATATATATATATATAATATTATATATATGTACCAAACTGTTGATTTGGCCATCCCTAATGTTCCTGCTATCTCTCTGATGGATTTTCTTTTTTTTGCAGCTTAAGGATGGCCTGTTTCACTTGCATTGAGAAATCTTTTGACCACATGTTGTGGGTTCACGGCAACAGCTTCCAAATGCGAATGCCACACCTGGAATCAACTGTGACAAAGTGATAGTGTGAAACAGGCGCTGAAACAGTACTAGTGATCACCAATCTTTAAGTGAATAATAAAAACTTATAATAATCAAGTGCGTGAATTATTTAACCAACAATGGTGCAAAAAACGTGTATATAAGGTTGCAATCCTTGCTCAAACGCTCTGGAAGAGACTGTCTTCACTGGCCCCGATGATCGATATATATTCTCACAACCCAGGAGGAGCATAAAGGAAAAAACAACAGAAAAAGCAAACTAAGTGCAGACTGTAAATAATTAGTTAGCAATGTGCAGTGAAACTTGGCTCTCGTTTGCAGCCTACTCACAGGATAGCAGAAAGTTTAGGGCAGTGACAGGGTCTTTTGAATCTGTAATATTTGTACAGGTGAAGTCTGGATGTCTCTCACGTTCATCAGGTGGTTAGGAACATGGAAGAATAAAGAAAAATCTCCATGGTGCAGATCAATATAAAAAGGATTACTTTATAATGTAGTTTAAAAAATGCGCACTTACAATAACACAGTAAAAATCAAGCATTTAGCACTATAACAAGTGACTCAGGAGTTTCAGGGTATGGCCACCGCTCACCGCTCACCGCTCACCGCACCGCAGCTGCTTCTCCACTCCACGCTATGGTGATGTAAGGGTCACCTCCAGGGACAGGCGCGCTCGCCGCACTCCCGTTCACATCCGTTGGAAGGCAGGCTCAATCACCTCACTGTTGTCGGTCCCCTAGACGCCGGGTGGATCACCTCCAGTGTCTTTTCCGTGGCGATATGTCACTTCCGGTTGGTGCTGGGTCCCGTCGCGTCACTTCCGGCAGTGCAGTTTGACAGACAGCTAGCAGTTATATACAGTTAGGTCCGGAAATAATTGGACACTTATACAAGTTTTGTTATTTCAGCTGTGTACCAAAATAAATCCAAGTTACAGTTAAATAATGAATATGGGCTTAAGTGCAGTCTATCAGCTTAAAGGTGAGGGTATTCATATCCAAATTGGAGGAAGGGTTTAGGAATTACATCTCTTTAATATGTAGACCCCTCTTTTTCAAGGGACCAAAAGTAATTGGACAATTGACTCAAAAACTGTTTCATGGACAGATGTGGGCTATTCCTTTGTTATTTCATCATCAGTAAAGCAGGTAATGAAAGTAAAAGGTCTGGAGTTGATTCCAGGTGTGGCATTCGCATTTGGAAGCTGTTGCCGTGAACCCACAACATGTGGTCAAAGGAGCTCTCAATGCAAGTGAAACAAGGCATCCTTAAGCTGCAAAAAAAAAGAAAATCCATCAGAGAGATAGCAGGAACATTAGGGATGGCCAAATCAACAGTTTGGTACATTCTGAGAAAAAAAGAACGCACTGGTGAGCTCTGCAACACAAAAAGGCCTGGACGTCCATGGAAGACAACAGTGGTGGATGATCATAGGATCCTTTCCATGGTAAAGAAAAACCCTTTCACAACATCCAGCCAAGTGAAGAACACTCTACAGGAGGTAGGCATATCATATCCAAGTCAACCATAAAGAGTAGACTTCATGAGAGCAAATAAAGAGGTTTTACCACAAGGTGCAAACCATTCATAAGCCTAAGAATATAAAGGCCATATTAGACTTTGCCAAACAATATCTAAAAAAGCCAGCTCAGTTCTGGAACAGCATTCTATGGACAGATGAAACTAAGATCAACCTGTACTAGAATGGTGGGAAGAAAAAAGTATGGAGAAGGCTTGGAACGGCTCATGATCCGAAGCATACCACATCATCTGTAAAACATGGTGGAGGCAGTGTGATGACATGGGCATGCATGGCTTACAATGGCACTGGGTCACTAGTGTTTATTGCTAATGTGACAGAAGACAGAAGCAGCTGGATGAATTCTGAAGTGTATAGGGATATATTGTCTGCTCAGATTCAGTCAAGTTCAGCGAAGTTTATTGTACGGCGCTTCACTTTACAGATGGACAATGACCCAAAACATACTGTGAAAGCAACACAGGAGTTTTTTTAAGGCAAAGAAGTGGAAAATTCTGCAATGGCCGAGTCAATCACCTGATCTCACCCCGATCGAGCATGCATTTCACTTGCTGAAGACAAACTTAAGGCAGAAAGACCCACGAACAAACAACTACTGAAGACAGCTGCAGTAAAGGCCTTGCAAAGCATCACAAAAGAGGAAACCCAGCGTTTGGTGATGTCCATGGATTCCAGACTTCAAGCAGTCATTGCCTGCAAAGGATTCTCAACAAAGTATTAAAAATTAACATTTTATTTATGATTGTGTTATTTTGTCCAATTACATTTGAGCCCCTGAAATAAGGGGACTGAGTATGAAAATGGTTGCAATTGCTAAACGTTTCATACAATATTTTTGTTCAACCCCTTGAATTAAAGCTGAAAGTCTGCACTTCTATTGCATCTCGGTTGTTTCATTTTAAATCCATTGTGGTGGCGTACAGCGCTAAAATTATGAAAATTGTGTCCTATTACAGTATTTTCGGACCTACAGTAACTATATATATATATATATATATATATATATATATATATTCATATCTGGATAATAGTAATTTTGCCCATTACTGTACTATATGTGTTGCGGGGGTTATTGGGGGTAGAGGAGGTAGGAATTAGGGTTGCTGTGTTTTTTAATGTGGTAGAGGGATTGGGTGAAGGGGTAGTTGCCCCAAGGGTGGGTTGTTAGGCCTACCGGGTGGTTAGCGGAAGTGTTTAACCCCTTCATTACCACAGTGGTTCCCACCGCTATGATGGTGAAGGGGTTAACTCTCCTGCAACCTTCCAGCAGGCCTAACCACCCACCCTGGGGAAACTACCTCCTTCAGCTCACCCCTCTGTCCCCAATAAATAGAACTATTGAAGTTGAAGTCAATTCTTATTTCAATTTTAATACTAGTGTGTGTGAGCAGGGGGTCTCCGGAGCAGAACCGTGTTGATTTCAGATCCGGGGACCCCCTGCTTCCTGAGATACAGGCCCCATGATGGGGTGTTGGTATCCCTATGCAATGTTTAAATGTCCTGCGTCACATGACAGGGACATTCAAATGCATAGGAGATACCGGCACCCATATCTGCGCCTATATCTCGGGAACAGGTCATCCCCGGACCTAAAATCAATGTGATTCTGCTCCGGAGAACCCTTGCTCACATACAATAGTATTCAAATTTTAATTAAAACACTGCAATCGCTGTCAAGATATGTGCAGGGAGAGGCGGCTCTCTCTGTTCAGCTCTGCAGCCAGATCGCATGCAGAGAACTTTGAGAGAGGCTGAGATTCGTTTTTTGCTACACCGAGCGGTTTAGACATTTTTTTCGCCGCACGGTTTGAGAGAGGTTCAGATTCTTTCTGAATACCGTGATAACTCAATTTTCAAACTGTTTGGCGGGAACATGCCAAACCTCGGGGTGTACAGTAGCAGCAACCTCAAAGCTACTACAATGAGGCCCTAGGACTTTTGTATTGCATTTAATTAGCATGAAATGTATCTCATGAAAAAGTTTGTCTTTTTAAGACACGCCAAATACTGGTTTTCTTTTCATAGGAACTCCCCTCAGGTTCTTTAAATTTGCCCTTGGATATCTTGGAATACAGTACATTGCCTTCCATTAGGGCAGAGAAAAGTAAACCATGGATCAGCGGTTCTCAAACCACAGGCGTTACCAGAATTTAGGAGTAGCAGGTAGATGGGCCTAATTTGCATATGAAGGAATAGCTGGAGACAATACACATAAACAGCTGCAATATTTTAATGCCGGCCCTTAAGCATTAAAAAAAACAAAAAAAAAACAGCCATATTTATATATGTGAATAACAATGTGCTTAGCAAAAGTAAAATTTCAGCTTTGAAGTTGAACTTTCACTAAGAAGATTTTTTACTCTGAAAACAAGACACAGAAACATAATATACTGCTTCATTGCTATTTCCATTTCAGAACATTTTAATAAGATACGCTAGGGACTGTCTGTACTAATAAGCACACTCAGATTTGCCTCAAGTCTCTCACTTTTGCATTTATTAGAGCACGAACTGGAATGTATTTGAAGTTTTTTTTCCTGTAAGACGGATAGGCGAAAGTAATCGTTCCAAAAATCATGACCCAAGCACATGGGCATGATGTTCCTTAAATATTCTATGCTTTGTCTTAATAAGGTCATAAAATACAAGTTGTATTACTTCAATGTCATTAATTCTATGACTCCTCCTGTAAAACTCTCATCTCTACTGTTCAATTTCATTTTTATCCTTTTCTTAATTGCCTAGTGCAAAAACCTTGCATCAAAAAGACTTGTAAAAGCATTGTATATTTCAATAGTTCACTATTGTGTGTTTTAACAGCCATGTACAGTACTTTTTTTTTTTAAATGTCACATTTAACACAAATCTAATAGCAATAATGTAACAGATTAACCACCATCTCTTCAAAACGTTCAAAGCATTGATGCTACATCTTCACAACATAGGCATTCAAAATGATACATGACACAGCAATCCCAGCAATAGCCTACATGTGTTTTTTTTAAAATAAATCAGTTCTGTAGTATTAGATAATACTTACTACTTTTTATTTTAAACTTCAACGCAATGCTATTTGTAATGAGTTTTAATATGCTGAGCATCCTTTGATCTCTATAGCTGGCGTTAGCCCACCTCCCCAGCTGTGCAAGATCTGTGTAACAATTTCATGTTTGTGATAATTGTTGCCAATATTCCCAGCAGTTAGAGCAGTAAACTGTAAAAATAGATAATGTTTCCTTAGAAATATAAATATACATTGTAGCTGCTGAGTTACACTGACTAAAGGATTGATTTGAAACTGAAAGGCAGCCATTTAGTGAACCCTGGGAAACAGGATTTTGCTGATCGATCACAGGATAACCAATCGATTGACAGCTTTGGTAATTCATTTTCAATAAAGGTAATCAACGGCTTCATGTATATTAAAACAATTTTTTTTTTTTAAACTTTACTTTCATTAAACTGTATATTGATGTTATGTGGCCAATTTAGTAAATTGTAATTACCCATCAACATACAATAAATTTATTAAAACAAATTTTGATCGCGACCTGGGTGGGGTGGCTCTTCCCGACCTCTCCTATAATCACGCTTCTCAATACCGTCACCCGACACACCAGCAGTCTCCCCATAATACAAGAGTCTGGGTTGACATGAAAAGTAACTTGGTTTTCCCCCCAGACATTCGCTCCCTATATTGACTGTCCAAGGGGTATAAAGAACCCTCTCTCCGATCTTTCCCAACCATAAGTCACTCACTGTATCTATGGGACAAACACAAAATGAAACACAATATAATCTTCCAAAACTCCTTAATGGTCCCACTGTTACGGAACCCAGACTTCCTCCCAATCCACATAGGGAGTTCGGGGAAGCTGGTATCACCAAGCTACATGACATGTCTCCTCTGACAAATTAATCCCAATTGAATTGCTGTAGCGGGAGTGGTTCTGATACATGCAATGGGACCATTTTATGTCCAAGTGGTTGGCAATGACCCCAACTACCTCATCAACATACATTGAAAGTGTGTGTGGGGACAGAGCCGGCTGCATGGCTTTATCTCATCCGTATACCAGATAATCCGTAACCCACATAGAGAGGCAGAAGCAGGTTCATGCTGCAGTGGGAGAGGGATGTGGGCGTCCCGCTGGACATAGAGTACTTGTAAGACATCTCTGAGACTTCAGCCTCAAGTTCCATATGCCTTACCACAAAAGAAAACAAGTACAAAATATTACACAGAAGGTGCCTGGCGCCAGTACAGCTAAAGTGTTTTAGGGCCTGCGGGCCATTTGGCACAGTTAGACACATACAGTATGATGGGCTTTCCCCAAGATAAATATGCTGGACCACATTATGGTTAAGCTAATCACGAGAATCCTGGGAACCACAGTGTAACTGTGCCCCTGTGTGGCACTTCTCAACAAGCCCAATCATGACCACCCCCACGTGGCATGCAAAACGGTGGAACATATTGTCATGGCAGCCCACGGCTGTGTGGCGACTCAGTGGAGACAGCTAGACCCCCCACGCATAGACAAAATAAAAAAATACAATTTGGCACATGATATCAATTGAAAAGCTCACAAGCTTCTTATCAAATAGATGCCCTAACTTTACCAGAATCTGGGACTGCTAGATTAGATTCTTCAATGATCCCCCAATGGATAGGGACATGGTCCAATCACGAGGAAGTCCCACGGGTCTCCCTGGTCATGGCCCATGCAAAGAGAGGTCCCCCCAGGTAAAACTGTGAGATTTCAGACATGATAAGAGACACTTTCAATTACGCCTACACCCACCTATACCCCCACAGATGACTACAACAAACAATGAATGCATTCATACAGCTGTTACGGTATGTTCTTCTGTCTCTCCTCTCCCTATTATTCCTCCCACTGTAAAATGCAGTATATGACTGTATGCACCCACACAGATGTTGTGTCTCTCCTGTTTCTTCTTTCTGTATCCTAATTGAACTCTTTTTGCAAATAAAAAGTTTAAAAAATAAGCTATTTTGAAAAAAAAGATGTGTGGTCATCAACTCCAATCCTCGAGTCCCCGCCTCCACCCCAACAGGTCAGGTTTTCAGGACATCCCAGAGTCAGCACAGGTGGCTCAAACATATGTTGAGCCTCTGATTGAGCCACCTGTGCTGAAGCAGGGAGTGATTGAGTCACCTACGCTGAAGCAGGGACTGATTGAGTCACCTATGCTGAATCTATGATATCCTGAAAGCCTGACCTGTTAGGGTGGGATTGGGGAGGGGGTGGGGGGCTTGAGGACTGGAGTTGAGCCTTCCTGGTCTATGCTAAGAGTTGGATACAGTTTAAGAATACAATGTTGTAGTTCAGGCTTCAATGGGTCAGTCCTGCCTAGGACAAATGTGAACTAAGGACAGTGCCATGTTTAATAGGTTAAATGTAGCTAGATGACACCTTTAAAAAATGGAAAAGTATACATTAAGTAATTTTAAATATTTTTTTTTATAACTGTTAACATTCCCATGGTAAATGGGTATATTTTATCATCACAATAGTTAGATTAGCTTTGTTCCTGTGTTTGCAAATGAAACAGATAAACGTTAGAAACATATGTGCTTGATTCTCCGTTTCTCGACAAGAAACAATACATATTTTTTTTGTATGAAGGTACAGTTAAGACAGTTATTTTAAGGATTGATTTAATCTGTTAAGGAAAACTAATTACGCTGATAATTTGTTTTAAAAAGCTGCCCCTTTAAGTGGTAGCCTGAATATCTATATAGCTTACATTAATGCTATATGAGAAATGTTTAGATTCATCTTAGATAAGCTTCCCAAAATGTTTAAGAAATATTGATGCGGTTAAGCAATGTTTAACATTCATTTACCATACACTTTATTATGATAAAAATATCATTTAAACTTAACAAAAGGACTGAGAAAAAGAAAGACGTGTTTTGAATGATAATACAAGAAATTATACATGTATCAAGACAAAAAACCTAGTAATAATGTGTTAGTTTACAGCGCATGGTATCTTAATTCAGCATTTACAGTAACTAATTGCACACAACAATTTCAATACTTAAAACATACCTTACACAGTCAGTCTACCTATTTTGGTTATAAACATAAAGATGAAGTTAACCCCTTCAGCACTGAAAGGGATAACATGTGTTGATGAGAAAAATATATCACGGAAGAGAGACATTCTCTTAGGCAACTACAGATGTAGCCAATGTTACCGCTCCAGTTAGCGTGGCACATGGTGTCAATGCTGGCAGGTCATTTAACACGAGATTTGACGTGGTGCCATTGAAACAAATGTTGACGGGCGCAAAATGATGTACCACCAGGTGCGGATGTAATCTTTGAACAAATTGCAGAAGACTATGCATGTCCCATTTGATGCCACTAGCATGTATTCAAGTTGTTGGGTGAATTTGTCATGTAAAGTGATTTATGATTCGAGCCAAGAGTGACATTTAAACTGATCCGTAAAGACTTTTAGGAATACTGAATAAATCAAGTTAAATAGTCTATATATCAAACTCTCTCAAAGTTTAACCAGACATATTATGATGCTCTTGAGGCTGCATGAAATGCAAGGAATATGGTGTCCATTTTAGGACACCTTATTGGATCATACTATAGTCATGGCTGCTCCAGCTGTCTTTCTGCCCCCTGTCACGTAAGTTCTCCTAGGTACAGACAGTGACAGACTATCGTGTGGGGTTTGCCCCTCTCACGCAGCCTCCCTGAGTGGCAGGAGAGGTGGTGAACTGGGTCTGTCTTGCAGCCTATCATGGTGCAGACCCTGTGCCCTCCCGTTTGAATGAGGTAGGATGTTCTAAATTATAGGAGTCACTTCTCTTCCACCCCTCCTGGGGAGAGGAGTGTGTGTGTTGGAGTTCCCTTCAGCCCCTCATGTGTGGAGGAGCCAAGATTTGTGCTTATCAGAAGGCCTCATCACATTATCTGCTGGCTAGCACCATCAAAGGGCCTGAAACCCCTACTCTACTATACACAACGCTGTTATACCATCCTGCGGTGGTTGCTACAAATAAAGATCCCATTTATATACTTCTGGCTGAGTTGCAGTCTATTAGCCTGAAGTATAGGAGTAAGACTGTCATGATAAGGACTGCCTGCATTTATACTGCATCCTGCTGTGACTGGAGGTGCTGTCACCACATGAAAAGAACCAAAGGATCACCAAAAGCCTGTCCTGTTACCCCACAACATCGCGGACACTCAGCTCTCCTGGACCCTCACAGACATCATTAGCAGCAATATGTTTCGAGAGAAGGGGGGAAACAAGGCTACAAAACTAACCTCTATCCTCCAACACTGCTTCCTCCTTTCTCACCGGAGGCAGCAGCTGGAAGTCGCAGTGGAGTGGTTCCCGCCATCTATAGCTGGACATTTCTGATGTGCCAGCGTATGTACCAGCACTGTAGTAGTAACGTTTCAGGTGTGTAGGGATTAGTTCTGTAGTGGAAGGTAACCGGTGTAACGTTGAGCCGGTACAGGTGCGCCGACGAGTATTCTTAAACTTGCCTTAAACTTGCCTTGGAAAATCTGGGTCAATCACCACAAGGCCCTGTTACGTGCTGGTTACATGCTGCAAACATGTCCCGTGGACTTTCTGCAGCAGACTAATGGCTCCATCGTATTACCCCAGCATGGGTCCCTGGCAGTGCCATTCAGTTTGAGCAGTCTGTCTGCAGAAATATCACTGAAATGTTGAAGTATGTACCCAGCATGTACCTGGGTCTTGTTGGTGATTGCCCCAGATTTGTTTTAGAATACTCGTCGGCACTACAGTACATCACAAACGTCCAGCTTCAGACTGCGGGAAACCACTCCGCTGTTGCTTCCAGCTGCTGCCTCCGGTATCTATGTCAGCTGCTGCTTCCAACTGTTAACCATTATGACCACGGTATTATATATAGCATTTAGCTGGTATACTGATTGTTGTAGTAAAGGGGGGACATTTTTTAGAAACTCCTTTCCCTCCAGTAGGCTCCATGTGACACTGGGTACCTTCCATTATGGAACTAATCCCTACACACCTGAACCGTTGTTTCCACCTTTCCTGCAGCCCTTAGAAGATAGCTGTGCTTGCTGCAACACCTGGCTCCCTCAGCCTATAAGAAGCCACCTGTTACCCATCTCTGGTCTTCCAGAAGCCTTGCTACTGTAGATGTACGCGGTTTTCTATACTTTTTGCAGCCTTTTTTATAGCCCTGTTTTCTGTCCTGGTAGCAGAACATTCTTGCTGTTTGTTCCTGTCCTGTCTACCGATCCATCTTGTTGTTGTTCCTGTCCTGTTTACATACTCACCTCACTGTTTCTCCTGTCTTGTTCTGCGGTTGATCCTATTGTCTTCCCGGCTGCCCTGACAACAGAACGCCTGGCTACCCCTCCTCCGGCTTCCTTCTGGATCTGGATTCCTGCTCCACCTTTCTGCTACATCTCCAGATTATTCTGCAATTCTAACACTCCCCGTTGATTTCCCCCCTTCAGACCCGACAGCGCCTCAATGCTTTTATTACTCCCAAAACAACTATCACCAAAATTAATCCGTAGAGCCCAAAATAAAAGCAAATCTGAGCATGATGTATACAGGAACCTGCATGCGTTTAAGTTTTGGAAGTAATTATCAAATCAAAATATCACGTGCTAGCACATTCACACATCTCAGTCAAGTCTACAACCCTGCTTTTACCCATTATCTTCCACTGCAGCAAGTGACTCTGGGTAATGACGTGCAAATGAGCACTCACGGTGTGTCACTTTTTGCTTGTTGTTCATTTCACAATACAACCCCAACAGGCGTATGCCTGCCATATAACAGTTTTATCTAGCACAGCATGAGTAAAAGAAGTGCATAGCCAGTACACCTAAACACAGACAGCTGTTTCGACCTTTTGGATCACATTATCAGTGCAACGTTAGTTACTGGCTATGCCACTTGAAGCTGGTAGTGGTTACAATCAGACACGTCCGTGGGCTGCGATGTGGGAGAATTTAAACATGGCAGTGATACCGGCAAGCCATAACGTGGCCTGTAACTCGGGAAGCAAGGGGTCCCCGGACCTGAAATTAATGCGATTCAGCTCCAGAGCACCAGCTTCTACAAAGACTAAGAAGAAAAAGAAACCTAGTGAGTGAGCACTCAGTCACAGAATGTGTAATGTGATTGTATATAAAATATCATTTTATTGTCATCAACGAATATAAAATAAAGGGATTTAAAATAAACAGCAACAAAGTAACTGTCAAAAGTTAACCCCTGACTTGCTGGATCGGATCAGACAAGAGGTCCTATTGTGAGAATACACTCATTGGTGGTCAGATCCAGCAAGTCAGGGGTTAACTTTTGACAGCCATATTAGTAGTGACTATATAAACCCTCACTAACCCAAAGGGACCTCCCCCTATGAGTTACGTTCCCTGAAGAAGCGTTCTTATGTGAAACGCGCGCGTTGGCCACAGTCCCCCACACACGCGGGATGCTACCATTGCGGCTGCAACATTAACTGATATTCTATCTAAGTTGCGGCGTCCCGCGTTTATTGTTATTACCACTGTTTAACGATCCTGCGTGTAGCTACACTACTCGGCGGGCTCTATTTTGCAACAGGGGATCTTTATTTCTCACTGCTCATTATTGTAGGCATGTCCTCGAACACATCAGCATTGATATAAGATGATCAGTGTTGATGTAGGGGACTATGCATGTTATAAGTCAGTGTTAGTGTCAATTACCTCTTGGCTCTGGATGTGCTGGTATTGAATACCTGATACATAGGGGGCTATGCACTAAGCTCAATGGCTTTGCATTCTGATTTGGCCAAAAAACAGGTTCTTTAAAAAGTGAGGCCGGGGACGTGATTCACTTGAGGCCATTTTTTAACGTACCTGCTCAAAATAGCTCAGAACAGCCACAGTGATTTTTTTCCCCCTGCTAGCGTTCTAAAACTTTACGCACGCTAGCTGATAGAAAAAAAAGCTGCATGTAACATTTGCATGGATTCTGTATCTCCATGCAAGACTGTTACAGGCGATCGTACATTAAATAAATACATTTTAATAATAGTGTACATGAGCAGGGGGTCTCCAGAGCTGAACCGCATTGGTTTCAGGTCCAAGGACCCCCTACTTCAGGAGATATAGGCCCCGTTATGGGATGCCGGTATCCCCTGCACTTTAAAGATTCCGCGTCACGTGACCGGGACATTTAAAATCTGCAGGGGATACCGGCACCCCATAAAGGGGCCTATATCTCCTGAAGTAGGGGGTCCCTGAGGCTGGAACCAATGAAGTTTAACTCAGGAGACCCCTGCACATCTACACTAATATTAAAACACACATAACAATAAATAATAATTCATTACCGTAGCGGCTATCTGCTATGGTAATGAAGCTGCTTTAATGTATTTTTAATAATAGTGTGCGGGAGCAGGGGGTCCCCTGAGCTGAACCGCATTGATTTCTGCCTCAGAGACCCCCTGCTTCCCAAGTTACAGGCCCCGGTATGGGGCATCGGGTGCCAGTGCCGCCGCCATCTTTATAGCGTCCAAGACGCGACGTGGGCTCTATAAAGATGGTGTCGACACTGGCACCAATGCCCCAAACCGGGGCCTGTAACTTGGGAAGCAGGGGGTCTCTGAGGCAGAAATCAATGCGGTTCAGCTCAGGGGACCCCCTGCTCCCGCACACTATTATTAAAATTTACATTAATGCAGCTTCATTACCTTAGCGGATAGCCGCTAAGGCAATGAAGGGGTTAAGGCACATTAGCATGTTAAATGGGGACAATTGCCCCCAATTAACAACACACATCCCCCCCCCCCCTAACACATACAGTACTGTAATGGGCAAAATTACTATTATCCACATATGGATAATAATGCATTTGCCCATTTTAAATACATAGAAACTACAATAAATACAGTAAAAACATTTACACTTACCTTTTACAGGCACCCACGAGGAAGGCCGTCTTCATCCTCATCTTCATCCTGCCCATGCCCCTCCGATGCTGTAAGACATACACAATAATAAAAACATCCAATGTAATGTCCCCTAACCCCTTAATCACCATAGCGGTTATTAACCGTAATTAAGGGGTTAACCCACCCTCACCCACCACTCGGGAGGCCTACATACCCTCCCCCACTATCCCCCCACCCCGTGAGGCCTAACCACCCTCACCCACTACCCAGCCGGGAGGCCTACCCACATACCCTTGGGGCCAATACCCCCTCTCACTACCCCCAGTACCCACAATAAAAACAATACACAGCCCCACAATAAGCATCATTCTATTTATTAAATACATAACCCACCCCTGTGCCCCCCCATCAATACATTATTTATCCTTTTACATACAGGGTTCATACCCCAGGCCAACGCGAGTCCCCAGTAGGCCTAATGGGTCACCTCACAGACCTACAGGTTACCAGCATCTTGTTTCATACAGGTTCTGGAGGCCTGTTGGTGGGTCCCGCCAGGCACCATGGCCCACCAGGTGGACTCCGCGGGTCACCGTGGGCCACAATTGGGTCCCCACGGTAGGCCCGTGGATGTCTGGGAGCCCCGGGTCAGACCCACAGGTGTCAGAAGGGCCTCGGGTGGTTCCCACGAGGGTCTGGGGACCCACGGGTGCTCACTACGGGTCCGCGGTGCCCCCACGGATGTGGGGCCACCGGTTCTTCCCCGCAGGTGTCACCCGTGGACCACACAGCCTGGTACCCGTGAGATACAGAGGTCTCACGCAGAACCAAAGGAACAAACCCTGAATGTAAAAAAAATAAACCGGACCTATACATTCAATACATACATCCACCCCCCCCCAACACATACAGTACAATAATGTGCAAAATAACTATTATCCAGATATGGATAATAGATTATTTGACCATTATGAAACACATAAAACATGCATAAATCAAAACATGAATTTTTAATCTTAAAATCACCACATTGCATGTTACAATAAATCAAGCATCGATTGTAAATATAAACCAACAAACCAGCAGCTACACAAATGTATATGAAATGTCCCACAATTGCATTGAGTGTGTACATGATGCAATTAATCTGTGCATCATGTAACACTATGAAAAATATATGTAACAATAAAATACACTATGAACAATGTCCCCTAAGCACCAATGCCATCCTGAAAATCAAATAGAAACTAAGCAACATCAATACAATTAGCATCAATCAATTAATCCATTTCCTCAAACAATTACAATACAATACAAATCAATTATACAATTCCCTATTCAATTCCTAAAGACAAACCATTGCCAAACAAATTCTAATTTAAAGTAACCACCATCATTCCAATCTAACTACCAGAAATAAGCCATTACAAATAACCTGTCACTAAATACAAATTACATTATTCACACCAATGACAAAATAAAGCAGATAAATACATTAGCCATACATGAAAAGAACATAAACATTAGCAAAACAATCAATTATTATCCCTGTATGTTTTTCCATATAGATAGATAAACATAACATACAGGGGCAATAATATAGCATAAAATACAATGCATTTACATACAAAAATCACATAGAATACACCCATTCAGTGTCCGTGAATGTATGTATATACATAGATACATTCACGGGCATTAAATGGGACTGAAAAAATAAAAGACATGAATCAAAAATCAAAAAAACCTGTAAAAGTTAAAATAATAAACTTTTCTTTTGTTTACTCACCATTAGATGCCCACTCACCGAAATCCAGGCGACTCGGAAGCACAGGAACCAATCCACAGGTAACCATAAAATAATAAACCCTCACAGGAACAATCCACGTCTGTGTCTTCTTTCTTCTATTTGTAATCCTTCCCGTCTGTCTTGGGGTCTTCTTTTCTACTTTGGGGTCTTCTCCGTCTTCTTCCATCTTCTTCCGTCTTCTTCCGTCTTCTTACGCCACGCCCTTCTTTTCTTCTTAGGAGGGGAGGTGTTCCCTCCTCGGCGACTGGCTTCAAAATGAGACGACATAGGCTTTTATAGGCCTATTACGTCACATTTTGGTCAAATGTTTCCCACGGTCCTGACTGGACCGTGAAAAACATGTGATTTGGCCGAAAAAAAAAAAAATGATGACGTCATTTAAAGGCAATGAAAGCACAGCCAATCAGAATGGCTGTGTTTCAATTGCCTTTAAGATTACGTCATCAAAAGAAAGATGGCTGGCGACACATGGTACGGTAGCCAATCAGAGCGTGGGAACTCCATCCCAACTCTGATTCATAATGGGCAAATAATCTATTATCCATATCTGGATAATAGTTATTTTGCACATTATTGGACTGTATGTGTTGGGGGGGAGGGTGGATGTATGTATTGAATGTATAGGTCAGGTTTATTTATTTTACATTCAGGGTTTGTTACTTTTGGTTCTGCGTGAGACCTCTAGAGACCACCTGAGGTATCCTCGGGTATCTCACGGGTACCAGGCTGCGTGGTCCACGGGTGACACCTGCGGGGAAGAACCGGTGGCCCCACATCTGTGGGGGCACCGCGGACCCATAGTGTGCGGGTAAGAACCTGTGGCTCCACATCTGTGGGGGCACCGTGGACCCGTAGTGAGCGCCCGTGGGTCCCCAGACCCCCGTGGGAACCACCCGAGGCTCCTCAGACACATGTGGGTCTGACCCGGGGCTCCCAGACATCCGCGGGCCTACCGTGGGGACCCAATTGTGGCCCACGGTGACCCGCGGAGACCACCTGGTGGGCCATGGTGCCTGGCGGGACCCACCAACAGGCCTCCAGAACCTGTGTGAAACAAGTTGCTGGTAAACTGTAGGTCTGTGAGGTGACCCGTCGGGCCCACCGGGGACTCACCTGGGCCTGGGGTATGAACCCTGTATGTAAAAGAATAAATCATGTATTTATGGGGGGGCATAGGGGGCGGGTAATGTATTTAATAAATAGAATGATGTTTATTGTAGGGCAGTGTATTGTTTTTATTGTGGGTACTGGGAGTGGGGGAAGGGGTTATCGACCCCAAGGGTATGTGGGTAGGCCCCCCTGCTGGGTAGTGGGTGAGGGTGGTTAGGCCTCACGGGGTGGGGGGTTAGTGGGGGAGGGTATGTAGGCCTCCCGAGTGGTGGGTGAGGGTGGGTTAACCCCTTAATGACTGTAGCGGTTAATAACCGCTATGGTGATTAAGGGGTTAGGGGACATTACATTGGCTATTGTGATTGTTGTGCATGTTTTGCAGCACCGGAGGGGCATGGGCAGTATGAAGATGAGGATGAAGACGGCCTTCATCGTGGGTGCCTGTAAAAGGTAAGTGTAAATGTTTTTACTGTATTTATTGTAGTTTCTATGTATTTAAAATGGGCAAATGCATTATTATCCATATGTGGATAATAGTAATTTTGCCCATTACTGTATAGTATGTGTTAGGGGGGTGTATTTAGTTATAAATATTGTTTATTATTTTTGGAGGTGCAACATTGGTACTGCAGACCCGCGGGTACCCCGGGACTCCCGTGGGGACCCAGGGACGGCCACGGGGTCCGCCGAGGACACCAACGCGACCCCCGTGCTCCCTCGGGGACCCCCGCAGGGTCAGCTGGGGACACCCGCCGGCCTGTTGTATGGGTGTTGCGCATGCAAAGATGAAAAGCAATAATTTTTTCTATGTCCAACTATTTTTGCGTCTACTCTGACCTGACGTGTTCTGATCAACGCAACTTTCGCGTACGCTAAGGTTGCGTTGCTTAGTGCATCCCGCTTAAGGGCAGAATTTAACGCAAACAAGGTTACGAACGAGCAAAGTTGGACTTAGAAAAAGTTCCAGAAAAAAGTAATTTTTAGAGCGCAAAGAGCCTGTTTGCGTTGCTTAGTGCATCGGGTTGAGCAAAAAATCGCGTTCTAAGTGCACTTTGCGCTCTAAAAGTGACTTATCGGAGCTTAGTGCATGACCCCCATAGTCACTTACTTTGCCACGATTGCAATTGTCTTTCATTTTTGTGTAACCATCCCTGTGGTCTGTGCAGGAAGCCATATGTTTCTTACACTCACGGCATAATTCGCTTACCAAGATCTGCACTAACAGTTGTTTTGGGGTTGACCGGGTGATCAGATCAATCACCGTCAGTCTCGCAGCACAGCAACCTATCTACTTTGGGTTGCTAACTTACTGTGACCAGTCAGGTTAGTGGCTAAACATCACCATTTACCTTATAACATAGCAGCCTGCTCATATAGGGTTGCTACTTTGCTGGCAGTGGTCAGGTGATTGGATTTGGCACACCGGTTACCTCACAATATAGCAGTATATGCACACTGGGCTACTGCATCTCCGTGATCGGTTGGGTGTTGTTAATCTTCCACTAACAGCACAGTTGCTCTTTTACATCAAGCTATTGTGCCATTTATACATATAATTGACACTCCTTTCTTATACAGGGATATAACCATATGCAAGACACCTTGGTTCATTGTAGGTGTGTTTGCGGATCCCTTTGTGATTACTACATGTATTAACTACCTCATTACAGTTACCCTATGCAGTAGTTTGTCCCTATTGATGGAATAGCGTCTATATGCCCCCTTAAAGGAACAATCTCTGCAGGTTCACTATGTTAAACAATTGAGGTTACCTATACTTACTATCATTTAGGGTATCTTTAGGCCACTTTGATATATTTTAGCCTTCAGCTAGTTGGGTCCAATTTACCCACATATATCACTGGCCATTAAGGTAGTTATTACAGCAGTGAACGATATTAACCCCTATTTCTATCAGGCTGTTATCTACAGCATGGGATTTTGACCTATTGTCATATCTCCCATATGTATAATCAACAGAGCTTTTACAGCAATGTTATTCTGATTACAGTTACTTTGTTGCTGTTTATTTTAAATCCCTTTATTTTATATTCGTTGATGACAATAAAATGATATTTTATATACAATCACATTACACATTCTGTGACTGAGTGCTCACTCACTAGGTCTCTTTTTCTTCTTAGTCTTTGCCATTGCACCCTACCTAGAAAGCACCTCACTCCTACTATTTAGCTGTGCGGGGGCTCCCCTCTGCGTGTAACCACCTGCTTCTATATTGTGTTGTTAAAATAAAAGCCCCACGATCGCCTGTTAGAGGCGCGCAGAGGGAGAGTGATTCAGTCTCACTCGTACTACGCGTCTATTACAGACAGGTGCAGCCCAGTAGGATTCACACAGTGGGAGTCCCATTCAGACGCAGGGACTCTCGCTGTGTTAATCCCGATGGGCCATTACAGGCTGCTATGGACTGTTCCACGGAGGGTCCTCGCTTTTGCACACTGGGCTCCGTCCCAGGCTCGCGGGAGCTGATAGATAGGAAAGACTGCAGCTGTAAGTTATGGGGAGCAAAAACATGACAAACATCCTCCACTGTACAGTGTACAACAAATAAAAATACAACTTTAGAGCACATTCACATGTCTCAGGCAGGTCTGCAACCCGGCTTTCCCCCATTATTTCTTAGCATACAGTGCTCCCACTGCAGCCAGGGATTAACTAAGATTTCACGTGATCTACATGGGATTTTCTGTTAGAAATAATTTTCCCACGGATGTTTACATCTGATCATCAAACCACAAAAGAGACATTGAAGAGACCAAAATATTCCCAATACAATTAACACATGAAATCCAATAGAATGTAAATCAAGCCTGAAGAAAATTAAAAGGATGCTTGTTAATATATATTTTGATTAAACAAAATACACATGGGGTTTATTATAAAACGTTGCAAAGAGATTATTGAATTTGGTGCAGAGAAAGAAAAAAAATGTTCCCTAGGTAATATTCAGTATACGTTTAACTTTGGAATTGGATAGCTATATTGAGAATATTTGTGAGGGGACCTATTACACTCCATTAAATCTTGTGAAAGTTACTTTTTTTTGCTGGATCTTCAAAGGACATACAGTACTGTACTTGAAAATGAGGCACATGTCTAATTGTGTTCTTTCCTGGTAAAATACTAAATCTTAATAAAAGAAAACATTGCTATTTATGAACTTTCATAAACACCCAGAATCCCAGCAAGCTCAAGAAACCCCAAAACATACCACTGTGTGTGTGTGTGTGTGTGTGTGTGTGTGTGTGTGTGTGTGTG
>CM071570.1:7961744-8087305 GCA_036426205.1 Ascaphus truei
GTGTGTGTGTGTCTGTGTGTGTGTGTGTGTGTGTGTGTGTGTGTGTGCGTGCGTCAAAAGGAGTGCTACTGAGTGTGGCCAAATCTATACAACAAAAGACATAAAAGCCCATCCAATATGACAAAAATACACAGTGAAATACTTATATATTCGCATGGAAAAGGGTCATTTAGTTAAACCCTTTGGCCAAAGCGTTATAAGCCTGCAAGCCACAACAGAGCATGACCATTAGCAGGTCCTAACACATTCTGATTAGAATTCTCATTTACCTCTATTTGAAGGGAGAATGACCACATTGGATCTGTCCAAACCCAGTAACATGAAACAGACCTGCTAACATAGAAAGTGGGGAGGGGTGAGTAGTGTTAGGACCTGCTAATGGTCATGGCTTGATGTGCTTGCAGGCTTATAACACTATGGCCAAAGGGTTTAACTAAATTACCCTTTTTCAAGAGAATATATAAGTATGTAACTGTGTATTTTTGTCATATTGGATATAGCATTTGGCTTTTCTGTCTTTTGTTGTATTTATGAACTTTAAATGAACATTTGGCTTAACATCAATGAGCTGATCTTTAGGCATAATGCAGACTCCTTGATCCAAAAACATTACTGTCAATAAAAGAACCCAAACTTTAAAGAGACCACAAACTCCCCACAACAGACATATTACTATCAAACACAGAGAAGAACACTGTATGAAGTAAAGACACAAACATACAGATACGGCCCTATATATAATGCACTCAAGGTCTGTGGGAGAGAGTGCCCTACTGAGTGAATAGTTGCAGTACAAAAGAGATAGCCTGGTCCAAGTAGTAAGGTAAATGATTATTTATTAAAATATTTTTTATTAGGAATAAACTACTGTATTAAAATATAATGGAACCAGTCTAATGTTGTGAGTGTTTGAACTGAAAATTAAAATATTCCGTGCTGATGTCCCGTAGGGGTCTATAAATAGCAAGATATACTAAATATGTAACACCTGCACAATGATAACCGTGCAAGTAAGGAGTCCAAGTAAGACTAAAAAAATCAGCACAATGAAAAACTAGAAGCACAGGTGCCCAATGCCTATTGTTATGTGGCTAAAAGGGCTGCTTCTGATAGGTCATGATGTCACTGGATAACCTATAAATCGTAGCACTCACAGAAACACTGGTGTGTTGGTCAATAGATATCAACTAGCATGTAATGCCTCTCAGAAATATGTAATACTGTACAAATATTAACAATTGAGGGCAACAATGCAGTGTAGTAAATAACGGTGTGAGGTGAATGTAAGCCCACAGACTGATTGAAGACACACAGGTGCACACTTGCAGTATTTGCCACAGTAATAAGTGGACAAACACATAAGTGGAGTAGCTGAATTCGCTAAATTGGCAGTGGAGAGCCCCACATATACTATCCCTGAGCGCCAGTAACTACGCACAGGAACGGAAGTGAAATATGGGGTCCCTACACACCAATATATGCTGACCCTGCGAGGATATAACAGTGTAGCAGGTTCTTGTACTCCCAAAAGCTGACCCTCGATAACATACCCCTACAACACACGGGGGGGGAGAGGGGTGGGGAGAGGAGAGAAAGGAGGGAGAGAGGACCCTCAACCGACTTAACTGTGCTTGCCCTGTGGGGACACGATCCTGTGTAGCAAGTGTGGTGAGTGCGCAGCTTAGGAGGCTCCGTCGGTGTTCCGATCAGGTCTGCTAGTAACTGCTGGCATCCATAGTGAGAGTTGCGATACGTGACGTCATGACGCCCTCTGACGTACGTTTTGCGTTTGCTTCATCCAGAGAGGGATATCCCAGTTCACACAGATAAGTCGGTTGAGGGTCCTCTCTCCCTCCTTTCTCGCCTCCCCCCACCCCTCTCCCCCCACCCCGTGTGTTGTAGGGGTATGTTATCGAGGGTCAGCTTTTGGGAGTACACGATCCTGCAGCACTTATATCCTCGCAGGGTCAGCATATATTGGTGTATAGGGACCTCTTATTTCACTTCCGTCACTGTGCGTAGTTACTGGCGCTCAGGGATAGTATATGCGGGGCTCTCCACTGCCAATTTAGCGAATTCAGCTACTCCACATACGTGTTTGTCCACTTATTACTGTGGCAAATACTGCAAGTGTGCACCTGTGTGTCTTCAATCAGTCTGTGGGCTTACATTCACCTCACACCGTTATTTACCACACTGCATTGTTGCCCTCAATTGTTAATATTTCTACAGTATTACATATTTCTGAGAGGCATTACATGCTAGTTGATATCTATTGACCAACACACCAGTGTTTCTGTGAGTGCTACGATTTACAGGCTATCCAGTGACGTCATGACCTATCAGAAGCAGCCCTTTTAGCCACGTAACAATAGGCATTGGGCACCTGTGCTTCTGGTTTTTCATTGTGCTGATTTTTTTAGTCTTACTTGGACTCCTTACTTGCACGGTTATCATTGTGCAGGTGTTACATATTTAGTATATCTTACTATTTATAGACCCCCTACGTGGCATCAGCACGGAATATTTTCATTTTCAGTTACTACACTCACAACATTAGACTGGTTTCATTATATTTTAATAGTTTATTCCTAATAAAAAATATTTTAATAAATAATAATTTACCTAACTACTTGGTCCAGACTATCTCTTTTGTAATGCAACTATTCACTCAGTAGGGCACTCTCACCCACAGACCTTCAGTGCATTATATATAGGGCCTTATCTGCATGTTAGTGTCTTTACTTCATACTGTACAGTGTTCTTTTCTGTGTTTGATATATATTTCCTTTGCCCTATTGCACCGGCCTGTTTCTATGACCGCCTGGTCACATTAGGTAGAGTGGGTGCAACTTTCTCTTGCCAGACATATTACTAGAAAGCATACTGTTCCTGCCATACAGTACAAATGCTTCTGTGTAAAGCCCATCAAGTAATGCAGCGGTGCACAAACTGGGGGGGAACGAGGGTGCCTGCGGGGGGCGCATGGTTTACAGAGGCCCTGCGCGCTTCCCAAAGGCACTTAAATTAAGTGCCGTGGGAGCTGCAGGGCCTCTGTAAACCTTTGCTTACCTTCGCTCTACACGCGTCGCCATGGCAACGCGGCGTCAAATGATGCCGCAAGGTCATGTGACGTCACGTTGCTATGATAACGTGACGTCATGATGCCGGAGTCGACGCCGGAGCCGAGGTAATTGGGAGTGAGGGGGCGTGGGAAGCGAGGGGGTGAGGTGACCGCCGGCAGGGGGGCGCAGGGAAAAAAAGTGTGCGCCCCCCTGAAATAATGTATGCTGTTTATTTTCCAGAGAAGCTGAACATTAGCATTATTACATCTTTGCAGTGGCTAATACATACAGGGAATTGGTAAAGGATTATACAATCATGCTAAAAGCTTACATTCATACCGTACAGAATTACAAGTTTAAAAATACATTGTTTGTTAAAACATTAATAAACGTATATTGAGTAGTTTCATGATTTGTGAGTTCTTTGGGTTTTATTGAATTCTTCACACCAGGTCTGTAAATGTGGGGCAATAAATGAAGGCTGAGCTCAACTACCAAGTTCCCATTTTTTGGGTGAGCCATCATCAGTCTAGAAAGAAGGTCACCTGGAGAAGCCGTGGACATACTGTATAGGACACTCTGCCATTAAGAGATGAAGCACAAGGACCACAGGACCTTCTTTGTTAGAGGAATTACCAAAGGAAGACGAATGTATCATGAATGGCAAAAAAAATGTAGTCAACTTGGGAATGACTGTTGGTATTTAAAGTGAGAAACAGTGGTCAAAGTTAGATAGAAGGGGCAAGAACTACAATGTTTCTATTTGCAAACAAGGAGCACTGCTACGATGCTTCATTATTTTGTGGTCTACACTTCCTATTCATTTTGAGGAAAAATGTGTTCAGGTTAAAAATGTTTACAGCCTTTATATTTTTTTAGAAGATAAGTAATTTTTAAACCTTCCTGAACTTACATTAATGCTTAGCACACACACCCAGCAAGCTCAAACGCCCACACCCACCTAATCTTGACTATATGTAATGTCACATAGAGTGCACTGGGCTGTGGCAAGTGAATATAACAAACGACAGGGGGTGCCCAGTGCTTCATCCAAATTACAAAACATACATGGTAATAAATACAAGAAATAATGCTTCAGTACTAATAATAATGCTAATACTAATAATAATAAAGTATGGTTTTACATTAATGTTTGTTTGAAGTACCTGACTGGTAAAGAAATGGAAAAATATTAAAGGATAGAGAATGAATAAGTTATACGACTAGGCAAATCATAAGCAGAATCTCATGTGATATAAACTGAAGTTCACATGTGAATAAATGTAGGCAGTACGCATGTAAAATTGTGTATATGTTCAACAAAATTTACATGAAGAAATATACAAAGACATCGGGATACTTTACCATTTGAAAGAAATGCTATAACGGTAGAAATGGGAATGACTGTATTTTCCAAGAAAAAAAGAGGTTGTGGAAAAGGGCATCAAAATATATAATGGCAGGAGAAAAGGTGCATGAAAAATATGAGGGCTATTTGTTCACTGCCTGGGTAGTAAGTACATGTAAATTACAATAGGCGTAGTTGGTGAAGACAAACACGACCATGGGATAATAAATAAAATACGGAGCAGGCAAAACGCTACTGATTACAACAATGGAATTCATGTAGACTATAAACAAGGCTAATGGTACTGCTGTACATACTAAATATGTGCTGCCTTAATGGGCCGCGTGTATGTACAGTACTAGCATATTTAATGTCTATTTAAGGCACTCCGAGCTTAGCATCATAAATTATGGGGATGTTTAGATATGTGTTATCTGAAACTAATGGTAATTACCACTGTATGAAGTCCTGGGTACAAACCGTTCAGCAGCTATTCAAGGAATAAACTAATGGAGAAGAAGTGTTAAAAATGTAACCATTTGCTCATTTGCAATGCTCTTTTGTCATTTAAAGAGAATTCCAAATGATCCTTATCAGATTCTTTGGCCCGGCTACATCATGCTGTGGTAACCCAAAAATGTACATATACCCCCCAAAAAAGTGCCTCATTTTTATCATTCAACACATCAACGTTGCACCGCCAAAAATAAAGCACTTTTTTGAACGCCTAAAAAAATATGGATTTTGGTATAAAGTCATAATACTCGAGGGTTCTGGTCAGAAAATGCAATACATCAAGTTCTGATAACAGGATAAATTTCAGAATGACCGCAAATATCGTATCACCTACTCCAGGCTGGCGTTAGCCATGTATTTCATATGTATATGTAGCCATGCCTGGCTTTGCTACTAATCTACACTGCCTGACATATAAGTCCTGGTATCAGTGCAGGTAGTGTTAGGCCCAATCCAGGGTTTTCCCCACCAGCAAGCAGCTCCCTTGAGTGACAAGGGGGGAGGCGGGCTAAGGCCCGTGTGCTGACCAATAAGGGGCTCAGACCTTGGACCCTCCCCCTCGGTACTTAAGGGGCTGCACATCTAAATTGTTTTGTTTCAGTTGTTGTCTCTCCCTTGAGAGAGACTGGTCTCATGAGAGAGGTGTGCAGGGCCCTTGGGGAGTGGGAGTGAGAACCATACCCTCCTCCACTAGGGAGTAGAGGAAGAGTTAGGACCGCCCTCCGGAGGCTGGAGACCAGTGTTACAGAGTAAGCTGTGTATCCAGTGTATGCTGTATGCTACAGAGAATAATGTGTTCCTGTTTATGAAAATATATTTCTGCCTGGGTGTGCAGTCTGTCTGGGGGAGGAGGAGAGAGTTCTTCTGCAGGGACTGCTTCCAGAACTACTGGAGCCTGCGGTAGATGGAGGCGCTGACACCAATGTGAGAAATGTGAGAAAGAACCAGCTGTCACCCCTAAAGCCTGTCCTGTTTCCACAACATCAGTGGAATCTCAGATCTCAGATCTACTGTGAGCCAGAAGGTACTTAGCAGCATGGTACACCTCGTAGCCAGGGAAATCTCCCAGAGGTGGGGGAAACACCGCTACATATATAATGGCAAATATACTGGCAATTACAGCTAAACCCCGTTATAACGCGGTCCTCGGGGTCCACCCCGAGACCACCGCGTTACTAACGGGGTCGCGCTAATTTAAAAAAAATAAATGGCCGCCGCATCAGTGCATATTTTCCCCGCGTGACAGGAGATGGGAGGGGGGATTCCCCTCCGGCTTCAGCTTCCCCTGTCACCGCGGGACAGGAGATGGGAGGGGGGATGCCCCTCCGGCTTCAGCTTCCCCTGTCACCGCATGACAGGAGATGGGAGGGGGGATGCCCCTCCGGCTTCCGCTTCCCCTCGCCGCAGCACAGGGCCCTCGCGCCGCAATACAGGGCCCCCTGGTCCTGCCGTAGCGCAGGGTCGTCCTGCCCCCCCCCGCCCCAATTCCCCCCCCGCCCCCCCCATGCCCCCACCCCTCTGTTGGGCGCTTCCCCTTGGTGCCCTCACCATCCCACCCCTCCCCCTCATCCTCGGTTCCCCGCGGTACCTACGGCCTGCCGCTCTCGACCCTCCACACAACTCACTCCAAGCTGCCTCCCCGCTGACCTCCCCCATTGCCCTCCGCCGCCCCCTCCCTGCAGCCAAGGTACAGGCGATTTATTAATGGTGTAGTGTGTGTTTGTGGTGTTTTGTGGTGTGTGTGTGTGTGTGTGTGTGTGTGTGGGTGTGTTTTGTGTGGGTGTGTGTGTGTGTGTGTGTGTGTGTGTGTGTGTGTGTGTAGTGTGTGTCAGTGTGAGCAGTGTGTGTGCAGTGTGCAGTGTGTGTGCAGTGTGTCAGTGTGTGCAATGAGCAGTGTGTCAGTGTGTGCAGTGTGAGCAATGAGCAGTGTGTGTGCAGTGTGCAGTGTGTGTCAGTGTGAGCAGTGTGTGTGCAGTGTGAGCAATGAGCAGTGTGTCAGTGTGTGCAGTGTGAGCAATGAGCAGTGTGTGTGCAGTGTGCAGTGTGTCAGTGTGAGCAGTGTGTGTGCAGTGTGAGCAATGAGCAGTGTGTCAGTGTGTGCAGTGTGAGCAATGAGCAGTGTGTGTGCAGTGTGCAGTGTGTGTCAGTGTGAGCAGTGTGTGTGCAGTGTGAGCAATGAGCAGTGTGTGTGCAGTGTGCAGTGTGAGTGTGTGCAATGAGCAGTGTGTGTGCAGTGTGCAGTGTGTGTGCAGTGTGAGCAATGAGCAGTGTGTGTGCAGTGAGTGTGTGCAGTGTGTGCAGTGTGTGCAGTGTGCAAAAAAAAAAAAAAAATTTTAAAAAAATTATAATTTTTTTTTTTTTTTTTTTTTTAAACGGGAGCCACGGGAAAACCGCGTTATAACCGAATCGCGGTATAGCGAGGCGCATTATAACGGGATTTAGCTGTATATACATAGGCAAGATAAATTAAACCAAATGGAATTTGATGATAAAATCGAATTTTAAATATATTATAGTAAATATTAACCACTTAGAAGCCCACAGGTCATGTAGTCATGGATTGTCATGACTAGCTGACCACAAAGAGATAAAAATGGGTTAATACAGTATAAACATAACACTGTACTACATACCACCTCACCAATCATTGCATTTCCCTCAATGCTTTACTAGCCACAAAGGTAAGGAAGGGGTTAACCCCTCCTGCTTCACCCCCCCCCCCCCCCCCGGGAGGCCTAACCACCCTCCTTGGGGCAACTACCACCTTCACCTACACCCGCTACCCCCAAAATCATACCCCCTCATCTAGACTAATGCCCAATATTCCTGCTAGCCATAGTAGTTTTTAAAACATTGCATAGCAATGGTTCACTAGCCACTAAGGTAGTCAGCAGGGTTAGGTAGTGTATTTTTTTTATGTATTAACTACAGTAACCAGTATTAACTATTGGCCACCACAGGCATCATGTGGATTAATGTTATTACGATGATTAACTGTTGCATTAATTTCTGTATCTCGGTTTGGGCTTAATATCACACACAGTAAATTATTACAGCAATGTTAATGAATACCAACTTAAAATTGCAGTAATAATGCTAGAAATAATTTTTAACCGGGTGCAATATTTACTCCACTTTAATGGAGTTTTATGTACCTGGGCCTTTGTACGTGGTAAAGTTTTGCTTTATATCAGACTACATTCACCTATGTGCGGATGGCTTTAGCCCATTGAACATTAATAATGTGTGTAATTATATTGTTGTACTTTTCTGTTCATGACAATATTATTCCGTATATTGTCCATGTAATATAACAATTGGTGTATGTTCATCTCAAAGTAGGTTTCCCGGAAAAAAAAACAATTGAATTGATCAATTCATATGAAGAAGAGGAGACAGAGAGAAGTTACAGTCAGAAATTCTATATTCTTATGTTAAAAATTGGTTTTAACAAGTCAAAAATATGGCAAAGTAAACTGGCATAGATTCACACGTCTGTTCATACTCAGCTGTTGGAGGTTAGTGGCTCACTCCTCCCCACTGCCCTAGTTAGCAGGTCTCTTTAATTTTACTGGATATGGATCCAATGTGGGTCTTCTCCCTCCTAATAGAGGAAAATTAGGTTTGTAATCTTAGTATAGGTGTATTAGTATTTTATCTGGTAGTGTTAGGACCTGTGAGCAGGGTCTGCCTTGATGTGGCTCACAGACTTACAATGTTTTGGCCAAAGGGTTAAACTAAATTACACTTATTCAAGAGAATATATAAGTATTTTACTGTGTATCTTTGTAATATTGGAAGTGGTATTGGGCATTTTTGTTCTCTGTTCATACTTACTAAGAAAACACCCTTAAAATGCAAACCCTACCAGATTATACAATACATATTTTCCACGAAATAATTCTCTTTGTTGCTAGCAGCTCTGCGCTCACGGTTAGTTGTTTTCTAGGCCCACATTCTCTTGTGTGCCTGTTGATCTTTGCATATTTTCAGCAATTAATTGATATCATTCATTTCATTAAGATTCAGATGTTCAAGAGACAGCCAATCTCAGCTGTGAGTTTTCAGCTAATGGGCCAAGTGTTTCCCAAGTGATGCATGACATTTTGATGATATTAAAGAAGGATTTGGGCGCTGCCAAGTAGGAGGATTTTTTTTCCATTAATGTATCAATTCTTTAAAGCTCTGTTGAAATTAAAACTGCAAATAACGTGGAAAGCATTTGTGTCCGTCGACCTGGAAATACTCCAAATATCTCAATGTACATATTATATTAAAAGCAGAGAATGGATTGCGAAGTAGTTAATTATGCTGTTAAACTCTCTGAACTTTTCTATATGTAGGTATTTGCAGGAGCTGAAATGCTTAGTCCCATAGAATCATCCATTTAGAGGTCACAACACATGGGGAATATATTCAATCATAGCGTAGTTCTCAATCTTCACACGCATTGGCTCAATAATTCCCTGAAGGTATGGGGTAATGTTATAATAACTTTCCTCCCTCCTTGGGATGGCACATAATAAATGAGAGTACTCACTGTGTCCCCCTGTGTGTCCTCAAGCGTGCAGCCGCATCCAGAGTTCTGAGATATCCACAATAGTTTGTGTGGCGCACAGCAACAATGAACAGGTCATATAGTAATAAAAAATAAAAATAAAAAAAATGATATATATATCTATATATCTCTATATATTATATCTATCATCTCTCTCTCTATCTCTATCGCTCTATATCTCTATCTATTCTTGGAGACACAAGAGAAAAAAGCGCGCCCTGATCCATGTGTAAAATCGGTAACAACATTTTAATATAAAATCACAAGACAATGCACATCACAATTTGTCAATGCAAATTAAGAATTGTATTGGTAAACCCATGCCCACAATAGCTGCGCTCGCCGAATGTTTACTTCAGTACATCGACCTCATGCTACCGGTGCATTAAGTCAGATGTCATTCCAGAAATTCAGGTAATGTGATGAAATCCGTCACTCGGAAGAAACGTTACACGTGGCACGTGGTTTCAAGGAGCTTCGTTTGGTGGAATAGCTCGTGCGTCTGCTGCCAGCGAGAAGGAGGACTTTCCCTGAGCCACCACACAGCATCTAATGTGGAACAACAGACTGTCACCGAATTTCCTGGAGGAAATCCTGACTGTGGATGCCACGCGTAGCAGGGAAAAAAAAAAAGTGTCTGATGTACTGAAGTAAACATTCGGCGAGCAGCTACTTGTTGGCGCATAGGTTTACCCATACAATGCTTAATTTGCATTGACAAATTGTGAGTGTGCATTTGTCTTGTGATTTTTTATTAAAATTTTGTTACCAGATTTTACACATGGATCGGGCGCTTTTTCTCTTGTTTCTCCAATAGAATTTGCTGGGAGGTTGCTGACCCCAAAGAAGAAGCAGCCCGGACGTTGTAATCTCCATACAAAATCATCAACTTTTTTTGTGGAAAACACATATATATATTTTTAGTTAAATTTTTACACGTTTTTATATTTTTATTTTTTATTTTACATTTTTTAACAATTTCATTTTTTTGTTAATACATTTCACCTAATCATATTATATTTTGATAATCATATTTTTTTGTGTTTTTTGCAATAATAGTTCATCATTCATCATTTTTTATTCAATATATTTTTTAACACACAACAATTATACATATACAATTTTTACATTTTTTATATTTTACACACACTCACCATCAATACTTATGACCACCATCTGAGTTCCTATATATATTTTATAATGATACATTTTTACAATTGTTTTATACGGGTCATCTGTGCTAACATTTGTTGTGGTTTGTTTGTTGTCAGGAGTCTACTGTGGGGCTAGTATATACCCAGGCGCTGTTGAATCTTTCAATTAATATATATATATATATATATATATATATATATATATATATATATATATATGTGCCTCACAGCACGAAACGCGTAGGAGTGTTGCACCCTCCACCGTTTTTTTAATGCAGCTTTAATAAATACAATTTTTTTATTGCCACATGACCTGTTCTTTGTTGCTGTGCGCCACACAACTATTTTGGATATTTCTGAACTTTTCAGCTGAATAGGACGAAAATGTGCGCTGACGAGATGACATCAGAGCGTACTTGGTAGAATTGTTTGCAATTACAAGTTCTTATAGCAGAAAAAGGGTTAACCTCGTGGTTTTAACAAAGAAACAAAACCGTTCAGCACTTTAAAGATTTACACATTCAATTCTGATACAAAATTCACTCCCCTGCTAACATAAATTAAAATATGCAGTTCCTGTTGTATTTTGTATTGTATATTCCCATCACATTAGAAAGCTCAGTGTTCCTTCCAGGCACTAATGCACTGTTAATAAGTGAAATTGAAGGGAACTCGCAATGACGCCTGCAGAACTTCCCTCTCTCAAGACATCACCTGCAGTTTCATTTACAGTTGCTCATCAGGCATCCTTTGTTTTGTGTTTCATGGCCACTTCAATTTCCCTTACTGTTGTTGAGCCCGACATGCCTGCTGCAGCCCAGATTTACAAACAGCTTTAAAGGATCTACTTTACCAAAAATATTTCTTACACCTCCTTCCTTGCCATCATTTTCAATCCACATAATTATTCAACTTCCCCCGTCATCCTCTTAAAAAGGCCAAATGGACTGGCAAACAGCAATTACTGTATATCCACATTAAGCACAAGTTAAATACCTCATCTTGACATCCATGCATCTTAGATCTCAAAGCATAAATCATATTTTATCAATATTTTATTGAAGTAAAAACTAAAAAGGCACAAAAATAACACCACTGTGATATCAATCGCTCCAAGGTTTATGTAGGTTTATGTGAAAAATAAATCAGAATATAGTGTAAGTCTGTTAAATATAACTTAAATAGGAAGTAATATTTAGTGAAAAACTCACAGATTCTGTGCAATTTTTTTTTGAGTTGGTGTAAATTGAGACTCCTACAGCATCCAAATCCTCAAATTCTCATATCCCTCCTCTCAAAGAGACCATACATGGGGAAAGAGAGCCCTGGACTTGTAAAGAAGGGTCGTCATGAGATAAGTCCAAGGGGCCACTCCCCTTAAAGTGCTGTGATGAGGCGGCTGCAGGAGAAGGCGCTGTCTGGAGTGGCTGCTTGCTCACATGCTCACATGTTCGGCAGTGAGGTGGGGATTTGGACTGGAGGGGTCGCCCGGCGGAGATGCAGCAACAAAGGTGGACGGCGAAAAGTAGGAAAAGGGGAAATCTTATTGTGGATTTTTTTTTGCAAACCACCGAGGATTGGGTGGGTTTTTTGGGGTCCACAGATTTTTCAGCTTGGTTTTAGTAGGTGTGGCGCAATTAGGCATAGTTGGCTTGGTGGGCTGGTTGCGTATTCCGGAATCAGTTGGCGGATTGTTGTTTTCAGCAATCCGCTGGGGGATGGTGTCAAGTTGGGGTGCTGGCACGGATTTCATGGTTTAGTTCGGATTTTGTAAGCAGTGCGGATTGGTAGGTGAATTGAGCTGTGTGTTCGGATTTGAGAGGGGAGCTCAGATTTTAGGGCGGATTTGACATGGATTCCGATGATTTAGTAAGTGGCACTGATTGTGGGTGCATTAAGCAGTATGTGTGAATTTGGGAGGGGAGTGCGGATTTTGGGGTATAGAGGAGGATTTGGCACAGATTTCGAGAAGGAGCTTGGATTTTAGATGATTAGATGGATTTTACGTAGAACGTTTGGCAGGAAGGTGAGGATTTGGATTGGGTCACCGATATTGGGTGGAATTTGCGCAGATTCTCACTGAAAGCGAAGAGGATTTTTCATGTGAAGCTTTCATGAACGGTCATGGAGGCAGAGTTCCTATAGAATCCGTGAAGATTGGATTAATCAGGAAAATATACACTGATAGATATTGGGCCAAATCTGTCAACGGATTTTGTACGACAGAGCGGATTGTGGAGGAAACGGTGTTGAAAAATGGATTTTGATGTTTTACCCATATTTAGTAGCAGGGCAGGCTCTAGCGGCATAAGCCTGGAGAGGACCAGCGAGTGCGGCGAGGACAGCACTCAGCATTAGAAGAGGTAGGGGCATGCCTGCACACACTGTCCCAGTGTGGGACATAACAAGAGCAGGCCAGAGATGTCTGGATGGCACAGAAAAGATTAGTCTGGCCTCATATCAGCAGGGGGCTGGTAAGTCACCAGGACAGGAGGAGCACTGGTGTGGTGTATAGAGAGAGACAGGATTAGAGTTGTGGAGATCAGAGGAGGAAGAGTTGTGCGGGGTCGGAGGTGAGGCAGAAGATGTGGAGGAGGTAGTGGTCGCTTATCCGCTTGGATAAAGGGATCGGGGGATGGCATGGCCAGTGCATTAAGTTCAGGAGGGTCATCAGGAACAGGGGAGGAGATGTTCAGAGCCTTGGAGGAGTTCTTTTTGCAATAGGGTCATAAGGGAGAGCGGTGAGTGGGGGGAATGACAATAGGTGACAGGGTGTGGGTAGGAGGGGGAGGTAATGTTGGAGGAAGTTAGTGCATAGACCAGGAATAGCAGGTGGGGTGCCAGCGTAGTTGCTGTGGTAACAACTGTGGTGGTGGGGGGGAAGGAGTTGGTAGTGGGGGTAGAAGGGGTGGCGGTAGTGGTGGCATCAGCAGGGGAACCAGAAAAAGAGATTGTGACAGTGGAAGGCAAGAAAAAGGAGTGGGTACAGGATTCTAGTTTTAGGGACGTTTACCAACTGGGGATGCACCTATCGGTAGCAGTAAAAGAGCGGGTATGGAAGGATTAATATATCGATATACTAACATTGTTGCTGGACAGTAAAGAGCTGACAAAGTCAGACAAAAACAAGCATGAGGAGGAGGAAGAAAGGGAAAAGAGGCAGATTCCCAAATCTTTTGGGGACTGGCTGCAGGCCTTGCATTTTTAGCCATCGTGATAGGGGAGAAGACGCCTGAGCATTGCTCAGCACTCTTAAACTATCTGGATTCACTTTGGGAGACATAAAAGTTGTATGGGAGTCAGGGGTGGTGGAAGTATGATAGGGACTTCAGGCAGAAAAAAGCGATTAAGAAACAGTTGCGTTGGGACGAGAAGGATATGGGCCTGTGGATGGGCAAAATTATGCCACATAAAACTGACTTCTTTCAGTCTGGAGCTGGCAGCTCACAGCAAGCTGGTCAGTTTGCCAGAAATAAGAAGGTGTGTACATGCTGGTAGTATAATGAGGGCCAGTGTAAGTGGGTCAGGGGTGTCGGTTTAGACATGAGTGCAACGGCTGCGGAGGTAGCCACCCAATGTCCTAGTGCTTTAAATAGGGCACACGTTGAATTAAAAAAAAAAAAAGCAGAGAGGCTGGGGCAAGGAGCGACGACACCGGTGGACATTGATAGGATGGCACCATGGCTCCACCATTACACAAATTTCCATGGCACTGGATCCCTTTTTAGGGAGATGGAGGTCCCCATCTGTTGAAGGTATTTTAAAATCACTGTACATGCACATTGGGGAAATACAGGTGAAAATAGCAAAGGAGGCGGGGGCAGGCAGAATGGCAGGGCCATTTCCTCTCCCCCATTACGAGGGTTGAGAGTTTCTCTATGGGGTGTGGTCCCTAAGAAGGAGCTGAGTTCATTCCATCTCATACATCACCAGGCATAGCCAGAGGGGTTGTCAGTGAATGATGAGATTGACATGGACAATGTCTAGTGTGCAGTATGCATCTTTGACAAGGCCAGGGATCTGGTAAGGGAGGCAGGACCGGGGTTGTGGATGGCAAAAGCTGACATAGAGTCGGGATTCCGTCTACTTCCCGTGAACCCGGAATGCTTCCACCTGCTGGGATGCCAGCTGGAGGAGAAATTCTTTGTGGATCTATGCCTCCCAATGGGTGTTAAATCTCATTTTTTTACTTTGAGACCTTCAGCTCCTTCTTTGATTGAGCTTTAGGAGATGTAGCCAGAGTTGGGGGTATCCTGCTCTCCTTGGACAACTTTATATTTGTAAGAAGGGATGGGACTTATGTGTGCTGATGTGTTACTGTGGAAATTTCAGGAACTCATGGCACGGTTCTGGTTCCTTTGGCTAAGGACAAGACAGAGGGCCCAGCAGTATACATAAGCTTTATGGGGATTTAAATTGACACAGTGAAGATAGAGTACCGTCTCCGGCCCAGGAAGCTGACAGAGATGAGGGCTGTGGTGAGGGAGGTTTGGGGCCACGCTAAGGTGGATTTAGTCCCTGCTGGGCCATCTCAATTTCGCAATCAGGATCTTACCAATGGGAAGGGTCTTAGGATGGCAACTGGTATTTGCAATATCAGGGGTAAAATCACAGCCCCAATTTATCAGGATGTCAAAGCAGGTAAGAGGGGACCTGCATGTGTCAGACACCTTCCTGGGGTGGTACAACGAGCGTACGCTGGCATTGCAAGGAATAGTGGAGATCAGACAGATTGAGCACTTTACGGATGGGGCTGGATCCATTGGATTTGGGGCATTTTTTCAGGACCGATGGTGCGCAGAGTGATGGCCGGTGTATTGGGGCCAACAGAAGATTATAGGGAATTTAACATCCTTGGAGCTCTTTCCGCTGGTGGTAGCAGTGGAGCTATGAAGGTCAGAGTTGGCCAACAGGGAGGTCATCTTCCAGGCGGAGAACATGGGTGTGGTGGTGGCTGTGAATGGGCTGTCAGAATCTTCTCTGGTGGTGGTCCGGCTTCTGAGGTTGGTGATACTAAAGTGCCAGGATCATAATGTATGGTTCAAGGTGAAGCATGTACAAGGTTTGGTTAACCAGATAGCGGATTCCATTTTTCGTTTTCAGTTCATGGCATTCTGGGAGTGGGTCTTCGGTAGCCCCGGGTACACGGTCAGCATACACCACGGCTTGGGACAAATGGAGTGCCAGGTTAAGTGCAGACATGGAAGAACCCAGACCTGAAGGCATAAGAATAGGGAAAACCAGAGATGAAATGTTAAAGTTTCTGGTAAAGAAACGGAAATTGGGAGGCTCAGCCTCAATGATTGGAACATGTTTAGCAGGCTTCTCCTTCTTAAAGTTGAAGGGAAACAGAGATTTCACTAAGGATTTCATAATCTGCAGGGTGGTAGGGGATTAGAAGAGGGGGGTCAAATGTAAGGAAGATAGGGCCCCTGTTTCGGCAGCAATATTGGACAACATTGTGGGTGCAAAATGCAATGAATGTTTTTTGAATTTTGAAGCAGAGCTACTTGGTGTAGCTTTTTGCCTGGCCTTCATTGGGGCTATATGTATTAGGGAAATAGCGAGAACCTCAAAGAAATACTGGAAGGTTTGCAAAGAGAGGATATAGAGTGGGATTCAGGGTCTGTGATGTTAGAATCAAGAAATCTAAAATAGAGGAGGCAGGAAGAGGAAAATGCGTTCACATAGGGGAGTTAGAGGGCAGTGGAATTACTCCTGTAAGGTGGGTACAAGAGAACAGACAATGTAGGCCCCAGGGTGGCTCCTTCCTTTCTGATACACGAGGATGGAACAGCTATGTCCTGTTTCCAGTTTAGAAGGGTTCTGAAAAAATGTGCAGATAGCGGGGTTTGGTGACCTGATAATCAAATTCCATTCTTTCAGAATTGGGGTGGCATCTGATTGGGCCTAGGGGAGGCAGTTATTAAAAAGTTGGGCAGGTGGTCATCGAGGTGTTTTAAGAGTTATGTTAGGCCCTGTGCAAACTGTTAAAAGGTTCAGTGGTTGATTTTATTATTTGTTGTTGTCCAGGTCAATCCCCTCTGAAAGTCTGACTGTGCAGGGATTCTTTTGTTCACAGGACAGGAACTTCACCGTAGGCCAGGGGGAAGGCAGTTTGGGATAAGGGTCAACTTGGTAAGGATATTTTGGGTTTACAGCAGAGGGAAGTGTTGGGACCAACTGCTGCCCAAGTTATTGCGTAGGGAAAGGGGTAGGGCCCCTATTGATATAATTTTGCTGCATGTGGTGGTAAATAAATTGGCAGCGGTCCCATCGCTGGATTTAATGTGGAACATGCAGCTTGACATAGGGAGGATAATCAGGTGATGATAGTCTGGTCAGAAGTATCTCTTAGGTTGCGCTGGCATGGGGCCAGGAACAATGCAGCGGTGGAAAGATCCAGGAGGAAAACAAACAAGGCCGTGGTGCCATTCGTGATGGATCTAGGGGGAGTTGCAATTAGACATGAGAACCTGGAAGGGGGGCTGAATGGACTGTTTCGACAAGATGAGGTCCATCTATCAGATATCTGTAATGATATCCTGATTCTAGCCTGGCAAGGCGTGCTAGAGAAGGCAGTGAGGCTAGTGGCGGCTCGCAAGGCCAGTTTAAGACTTACTAAATTACCTTGCTGGTGGCAGGAGTAATGGCCACTGGGGCAAGGTCTACGGCCGGAATGGTGGTGACCTTCCAGGTGGAATTTGTGTAAGGCGATGCCATTCCAGACTTGGTTAGGTTGGTGGGGTAATGACCTTCCGATGGGGGCTTTGTGCTTTCAGACTAAGGTCCTGAATGTCTAGATGAGCACGAGCTGAGGGTATCCCTTGAGCTCCGGAAGATGTCGACAGAGCAATTTGGCTGGGTCCCTAGCTCAGGATAAATATGGAATATGTATTTGTTAAAAAATAGAAGCTTTGGCCGTTAATATCTCCACAGGAGTTGGTTATTGGGAATGCGAGAGGGGTCAACCTCGAGGCATGGGTAAGTCAAGTACATAGTGCAAATAAAATACATTCACATGACATCCAATATGTAAAGAGATGGCAGAAAAGAGCTAAAATGCTATTTCATTGTGTTTACATCTTTTAGATTCCAATTAGAAAAAATAACTTCTTAGAGATGTAGGATTAAAATAGCAAGCATATTTATAGCTTGATAGTATGTCAGACACTGTTACTGAACTAATGTCTACATTGTGCTAACAACATATTGTAAGGAATCCACTCCTGGCTTTGACTATAGCCTTGCAGACCTCTGCAGTTGCCAGCTTCCTCTGGCAATCAATGGCACATGTGCTGCCTTTCATTGCAGCTTCTGCCCTGTGCCCTATCATTGGAGGAATACTCACACACCCTTCCCCTGTGATTGGATCTCCGCCCTTTATATGTTGGGCTTTGGCTCTGAAACAGGGCAGAGCATAAAATATCCTTCTCTGGACGTTACTGTCTCTGCCACAAGCCGCCCTGGCTTGTATCCTGGTGTTGTAACCTATCTAGTTCTTATCCGTAGTTCCTAGTTCTTGAGGCCTGCTGCTAGTTCCATGCAGAGGCCCGTTCCTGACTTCTGTGCTGAAGCGTTATTTCCTGAGGCCTGCTGCTAGTTCCATGCAGAGGCCCGTTCCTGACTTCGGTGCTGAAGCATTGTTTCCTGAGGCCTGCTGCTAGTTCCATGCAGAGGCCCGTTCCTGACTTCTGTGCTGAAGTGTTGTTTCCTGAGGCCTGCTGCTAGTTCCATGCAGAGGCCCGTTCCTGACTTCTGTGCTGAAGCGTTGGTTTCCCCGACCCTGCCCTGCGATGTACTTCGGCCAACCTGCTGTCTCCCCCTGCTGAGACCGGCATCATGGGCCGAGGCCGCTCCTCGCGCAGAGGCCACTCCCGCACTCACGCTCCTAAGCTGAAGTGGGGAACTCCTGACTACCTGTTGCTGAACTCCTGCTTGAATAACGACGATGCTGCCTTCTCCAATCCTGACCCTGCTACGTACGACTACGAACTGCGCACTCCGGATCAGTCTGCGTGGACTAAGGTCATGATTATATAACCCCACCTCAGCCCCGCGGTCCGGTCCCGGTTTGTGGCGAGCACAATCGTAACATATATTCAGCTAGTAGCATTACAGAACTAGTCTACATAACTTACTGTGGTGGACACAAAGGACATTTTATTGGACCAGGCCAATGGACATTTAACATTTAGAGACAACCACATTTGGTTTCTGGTCACCTTTTATTGTTTGCCAAATATTCGTACTGTACAGGTACTGTACCTTCATAGCTGCAGGGTGAAATAAAGAGTGACAAATTAAGTTGTCTCTCCATACTGATGCAGCGGCCGTTATTCGAACACTTCACGCGTCATGTACTTCGGAATCCCAAATTGAAACCGCGGGATGAATTCCAGCCTTCCCGCACTAAGATGCGAGCGCGGCGAGTGTACAAAAATTAATTTTAGTGTTCTGGCTTTTAAAAACATGAAATTGACACAGTAGCACAGAAGCACAGTGACACAGTAGCACAGTAGCACAGTAGCTCAGTACTGTACACATTACAATTCATCGATTTTATTGCAAACGAAGAAACAGAATCCATGAAATTCAAACAAAACATCCACGATAAGCGCGGGTGCCTGGGGCGATTGGCCGCGTTCATGCTGCATGGGGAACAGCAGAGAACTCAAAATCGGCGCCGTGATGTGTTCGAATAACGGTCGCTGCATCAGTACATATGCAGCTGCATCTGTATGTTATTTGAATGGAGGTTTAAGGGGATATATATATAGTGCTTAGGACTCTCGTAAAATAGTTCTGTCTCTCTCCAAAACCCATATTTCATGATTTGGGGAAACAGATTTTTAAACATCCACAAGTGGATTTGATATTAAAACCGATAACAGATTTACCTGGATTTTTTTAGTGCCCAATCAGCCTTTGGATTTCTATCTGCGGATCGAGTTTTGTAAATAAAATCAGTGGAAAATCCGCAGAACAGATTTGTACAATTTGGCCTCTCTCTCTTCCTGAGTCCTGACTGCTGTCTGCCCTTATCTCAGGTTGTCCAAATGTTGCTCTTGCCTTATCCTTTGGTGCTGTGCTTGCCTGTTTGCCTAAGGTTGCGTACATATTCCCCACGCGCGGCTCGAACATATGGCCGTACCTCTATGAGGCAGGCGATACAGCACGCGATGATGCGCAACGGCGCTCGTGATTTTGAAGGAGGCATAATTTTTTTATTTTGTCGCGCGGCGGCTGGGTCACATGAGCGGTTCAGCCAATGAGGGTGAACCGCTCGTGTGATGTCATGGCCACATCTCCGACACACCTCCCCGTCACGTCTTCCCATCAAAAAGGCCACAGATTTCCTCTGGGGCAGGTGAGCGTGATGCCACATTCTCTGTGAAGCGCATGCCTAGTATATCCGTGACCTAATGTTCCTCTGCTGTACATCCCGTGCCCTGATCCAGCCCTGTGTTGCACTGCCTGACTTGCTTCTAAAATGCTGTAAGCCCAGCACAGACTGACGGTATAGGTTCCTGCTACTAGAATCCCAACTTCTACAGGCATACCCCGGTTTAAGTACACTCAATTTAAGTACACTCGCGATTAAGGACATATCGCCCAATAGGCAAACGGCAGCTCGCGCATGCGCCTGTCAGCATGTCCTGAATAGCAAAACCATCTCCCTACCTGTACCGAAGCTGTGCGCAAGTGGGGAGACTATAGAGCCTGTTACAAATGTGTTATTTACATCAGTTATGCACGTATAGGACGATTGTCGTACAGTACATGCATCGATAAGTGGAAAAAAGGTAGGGCTTCACTTTAAGTACATTTTCGCTTTACATACATGCTCTGGACCCATTGCGGACGTTAATGCGGGGTATGCCTGTACTTGAAGTCAGAGCACACTGTGTTCCGGATCTGAACTCTCACATCGGACCTTGTACCTGATAACCTTAGAGTCAACCTTTCAAGTCTGCAGCAATAATTAACTTTCTTACAGTACTTAGGACTCAGACCAAATTATTGCCAAGGATATTTCTCTTCAAGGCACAAACATAATCAGTGAATTGCACAGCCCTGTAGAGTTTCAAATTGTATAATGACAGCTGGTGATCCAAAACAACTCAGATTGGCAATAACAAAGTGCACACGGAGATTAAGAGTTATTTTAATGAGTTTCCATATAACTTAGTTTATTTGTATCTCCTTTAGGAAAACTGGTGGTTTGACATTGTGCAAGCTGCCTGATCATCTCATAATTTGCTATTTTATGGTCTCTTCTTAAACTAAATACATTTTACCTAGATTTTCTGTGAATTATTAGATCATATGACATACATTTTATAAGCTTCTAATAACTTCTGTGCACTTCCCAGAATATATCAAACACCATGTTAGGTCTTAGGTGATAAATAATTGAAGAATAAGAGCCTCTGTGATTTTTGTTGACATTTTCATCACAGAAGAAGCAAACATGTAACATTGTGGCTGTATGATAAGAAGGTCCAGGGGAAAGCTTCTATCATCAATGCAGCCTTAGGGCAATTTTAATGCGGTCTTTTATTGTGCTCCCTTAAAAGAGATATATCTTCTAAACAATTCAAACGTACAAGGACTAGCACAGCGGCTTGTAGAGTAGAGTGAAAATACCATATCATTGTGTTTACATCTTCTAGATTCCAATAAGAAAAAATAACTTCTTAGATACAGTATGTGCGAATAAAATAGTAGGCATATTTATAACTATATATTAGACACTGTTACTGCACTAATGTTTCGATAACAACATATTCAGTTAGTAGCATTATAGAACTACGCTACATGACTTTCTGTGAAGGACACAAAGGACATTTTATTGGTCCAGGCCAATGGACATTAAACATTTAGAGGCGACCAAACTTGGTTTGCTGGTCACCTTTTATCATTTGCCAAATATTTGTACTGTACCTTCATAACTACAGGGGAAGTAAAAATTGGAAATTAATCATTGATTTTGTCTTTTCGCAAAGGTTCCAGTAACTGATGTTTATTTTTAATTTAGGAAACATTTGAAAGGATTTTACTGAGCTCATAAAGTCATACTTATGGTAGGATTCTACCACATTATCAAAATCTGTTGGTGCTATATTATTGCATATTATTGCATATGCATATATTGCAATATTTTTGCATGCCAGCATGTCACATTAAAGAATTGAACTGTGAGTATACATTGTGTGCTTATGACAGTGAAATACACCCTAACCCTGCTCCTTCTTAATATGCAGACTGCCCCTGTTTTAGCCAGTTCTGGGTTTCCAGCGAGCTGTATCTGGAGCTGCAAAGCTAATGTTTCAACTCCAGGGGCATTGGATAAAATAACCAGGCTTCTAGTCCTATACAAAAGTTAGGGCAAAGAGCTCCGCCAGATTACAGGGGTTGGGCATGGATATACAACCTGTAACTCTGCTAAGAAAGCCTGCTAAGCTATTTTGAATATAAGACCTGGCTTCTGTACTACTGCTTTTTTACTCTGTTAATCAAGTAAAGACTGTGAAGGTCGGGATAAAGGCTCCTGAAGGACCAGAAGCCACCTTTGTTATCCTTTCCCTATACTACATGGGTTTTTGCTTATAATGCTGAAGTAAAGCTAGTGAGCCGGATATCCATCTTATTACCCTGCTACAGTAACTTTCTGTCATGTAAGACATCCCAAAACATATCAGGGTCTTTGCTAGGCTATCACAGCCTCCTACAGGCACTGACTGAGCATTGGAAGCCATGTTTAAGCATTTCATGCCAATAAAATGCCTTCACTTTAAAATTCTTCAGTCTGAATGTGCGGGTTTATATGGTGGGGAAAACGATGGCAGGCCCTAGCTAAGGTGGTGGGCCTGTTGCTGTCCTTCAAGTGGCATTGCTTGGTCACAAATGGGGTCCTACTATACCAGATGGCTAGTGGGTTTATGGGGTGGTTGATGTGGTTTCAAGGGTCAAGGACCCTGGTAGTTGGGAAATCTGATCAGGCATTATTTGGTTATGTTGTAAACTTAATAAACCTGTGGCCATTTACCTCCATGATTGGTATCCAAGATTTATTTCAAGTTGAGATGGGATTAAAGAAAGGGACAAGGATTCTCTGTCATGGCATCACACTTTTGTCCCGGTGGAATGCAGGCTAACATAACACTTACATCAAGAATGGAAGCAGCAGATCTGTACCTTATTTTAAAAAAAATGTTGCTTTCAAAGGAAAGAGATGAACATTACATTTTAAACACAAGATATTTCAGTGTTACTAACCTGATTTTGATCCCTGCAATATATTTTCAATCACTTTGGTGGCATGTAATCAAAACAGAAACATGGCGGGTGGGAGCAGATGAAAGGGAGGGCTCGAAGCCAGTTGAAATCACAGCAATGATCAGGGCCCAGAGGTATAATCGACGTATTCCCTGTCAGTAAACTTTGCTCCATTTCTGACAGCTTCTCTTTATCAATGCTGTGGCAGCAATCAGCGGATCAACATGGCAGCATGCAGCAGGACAAGGGACTCTGATTATTGGAGACTTGATTAGTGCCCCTACAATTCAGCCCCTCTTTTCCACAAAATTTCCCTTTCAATCTGAGTTCTGGGATTCTAACAATCATCGTTTTAGAGCTATACAATAAATGCTACCTTAACCCACAGGTATGGGGCTAGCGTATTATCAACTATACAATGTTGTAAAGCACATCAGACATACTGTAAATAGGTTGGTGTTGACATTTGTTTTCATGTATTATCTATACAATGCATTTGAACAGTTATTTTGTTATTTGGTATATTGTTTATGTTATGGATTTGTATCCCTAGAAACATAGAATTTGATGGCAGACAAGAAACACTTTGTTAACCTAGTTTGCTCATAGAACTGTTACATTGGTTGTGTGGCTGGTTCGAATACCGAGTTATATACATCTTTCGCATTGTAAATGATGTCAGAATAGCTGTATGACTTGGCCAGGGCAGCGGCCATGTAATCTTACATTACTTGTTGCATTTCTGTGTGTGCTTTATTTTATACTTTAGTATCTGTTGGGCCATCATTACATTGTCCCTTTACCACTAAATCTATCTCAAACCGTTTGTTTATCATGCCTTCTTCTCTCAAAGTCTACCTCAAATGTCACTTGATTTATAAATCATGGTTGTAATTTTGCTACAAGTGGGAAATTAACTCTTTACATACAGTGGGCTTTGCCAAGATGTCCTGAAAAAACAAGTCCTTAATATCATTAATAATAAGAATAGTGGACAATATTTTCCTAAGAAATTTATGCCACTGTGGTTTTTTAATACTTTTATGTTGTCTTATGCGACCAATTCGAGGGCTCTCTTTTACGACTGGGCAATAACAAAACATTTCGCATTGTAACAACATTAAGACATGTATTGTGATAATGATATTTCTCGATATATTATTATATATTTTAAAATATATAATATTCCCTTGCTTTGAGCGACCACTTAAAACCGGGAACAAGGGAAGGAAAGAAGAGGACCAAACCGATCGTCTGGGGAAGGAGGGCACTGCTATGTTTGAGGACTGGAGAGTGAAGATGGGTTCTTGGGATCTCCATTACATTGGCAAATCATTATATTGGCAGATTTTTACATTGGCAGATCTTTACATTGGCAGATATTTACATTGGCAGGCCTTTTGTGAGGCTACCACATCCTATATTGCATGTCACTTACAGTCCCTCAAATGTATCTGACTCCCATGGGTGGCTGACAGTACTGTAGTATTGTGATAATAAAAGATTTCAATATACACTAATAGTAATTTTTTTATTGTTACAATATAACAGTCATGTCTGTATATTGTCCAACCCTACTCTTCTGCTGTCCTTCTAAAGGTCTGCAAAATACACAAACGGTGCTGTTTACATAGCAATAGGGAATCATGCACTGGAAAGGAAGAAACAGCAGACTGCAGACTGTTTTGCTGCTCGTGGAAGTAAAGGAGGCATTTGGATACTGGCCTTACACAAAAACACACAGTCCTTGTCACAAGCACGTCAATACAGTATAACCTTGTTACATGTTTCTCTCAGCTTTAAGAAGCAGATGGCTTCTATTATACAGTATCATACTGATGTATAAACTGATTTGGAAATACATTTGTTTCTCCTTATATAAACAAAGAGACTTTTCGCTTGAAGGTGGGCGATAAACTGCAAACGATTCGTACAGTGTTGTTACTGTAGGGTTATTTAGAATATGAAAAATAAGTTATCTAACAGTAATGTAATTGGATTTATAGTGGTTAATCCAATTTGAAAGCCAGTATTACCTTCTCAGGACTGTGGAAGTGTTGACCTTTGTACCCTTGACTTTTGCTCATTCCGTGTCCGCACCCACCCAAATAAATACAGACACCTTGGTTGGGTACAAGTGGTCATAATTTTATATTATACAAACAGCAACACTCTTAGGCCCTCTCAGAACGCAGCCCAAACCAGCTCAACCTGATAATGTTCACCGCCGCTAAGCCACTACAGATGCAGCGGCCGTTATTCGAACAAATCACGGCGCCGTTTTCGTGTGCGCTGCTGTACTCCACGCGGCATTAATGCAGCCAACCGCCCCAGGCACACATGTTTATCACGGTTGCTTTGTTTGAATTTAATGGATTGTGTGCAATTAAATGCAATGAAATTAATGAATTGTTACGTGTACAGTACTGTGCTACTGTGTCAAATTCAGGGGTTTAAAAGCCAGAACACTAAAATGCCATTTTCTGCACTCGCCTGCACCCGCGTCTTAAGGCGGTACGGTTGGAAGAAATCCCACGCCATGACATGGGTGTTCCAAGGTGTAAACCGCGTGAAGTGTTTAAATAACGGCCGCTGCATCTGTATACTGTATGACCCAGTGAGCTCTCATGGTTCATAATACCTGGGTTCTCTCTTAGGAGTACACCTTTAGGCCCCCGACACCTGGCCCTGATCCAAGAGCGCATCCTGTTGGACCCCTCACATACCTCCAAATTAATCACCTGGGCAAAATAGACCAGTCAGCTTAACTCCAACATTGACAAACATATAACACCACCAACACCTTCTAGCCTACCATCCTCCTTCCTTTAATTATTATTATTATTATTATTATTATTATTCTACTTTTTTTTAATAAAATATAACATTTTCCCACTTCACTATAACAATAATAATAAAACATAATATGGCCCAATAAATCTGGATCCCAAAAGTTCGGAGGGTGGGAACCTTTTGGGGAGGTGGTCAGATGATGAGACATACGTCACGTGGCTTCTGTTGCTTAAGTAATCTAGCCCTCCTGCATCCTCTTATCCCCCCACCCCCCAGCACAAAACTCCATGGTCCCTCAGGCCAATGGTCTTGTATCCCTTTCCTTATATGGTTAGGGCTTTCTTGAATTTTCCTGTTGGCTGGAGTAGCAAAATGTAGACAGCAATCCCTAGTAGCAGTACGTACTGTATACAGTATGTCTGTCAGACAGGGCACATGTTTTGTAAGGCTACATATTATTAGGTTTAATGGGACTCGCTGCCCTTTTAGGCTGGTCGACCCCAATACCATCAACTGATACACTTTAACCACACTGAACAAATTCACAACACAGTGATTTACATACAGGCACACATGAACATAGTACCAAACTGAGACACACAAAGTAGACACACACAAACTCCCTGATACACAGTGATTGGTACACACAGGCTGCACATATAGGCACTGATACCCAGTATCATTGGGTACCCTATATGATTGTAAAGCACAGCCTGTAATAATTTCCAAGTCTCTCAAGGCTACAACCATCTTGGGTGGAATTCTTATAGCACAGCGATCTGCAGATTAGATGCCTGAAACAATCTCCACTGCAATGGAATTAGATAGGAATATAGGAAGTTATTGTAATCAGTTGTTACACTGTAAAAGTAGCAATCTGCCAACGTCTCAATCTATGATGACACATCCTATAAAGTTGATGGAACTGAGATAAAAACAATCTTAACCGTTGTGCTGCACACAACACATACACTAACACAGAATATTAACCTTTGCTGGTCAGCCTGCACGTATGTATGCCAGAAATAGTGTACATAAATGAAATGGCCAAGACCATGAGTTTAACCTATTATCATGAACGACTATCTCTCTTTTTGTTCTCAGCACTAATTTAGTAGCTAAAGACTTTGATATTGATTAATTTCAGAAATACAAATACCATGTATTAATCATAGCCACCAACTTCAGATTTTGGTTTTGATGATGAATATTTTATAGGCGTGTACAGTAGCAGAAGGCCATTAAAATCCACTCCTATAAACAGCAAGTTGAAGACGAGGCCTACCATTTGAAACAATAACTGTTTAAAGTTCACTTTAGTTTAACATGCAAATGTTCTCTATATTAAAGCATAATCTAAAAATATATATTTTATATATATATATATATATATATATATATATATATATATATCTATCATAAGTAATATGAAGTATAGTATAATTTAGCATCATTTTCTTGTACCTTTTTGCAGAAGGTGAAGAAGAAAATACTACATTTGCAGAGCAGATCATTGGGAGATAGTAATCTCCAGTCATTTCACTGTAATGGGTCTCTGATAGCTCTGGTATGAAGAGCGGACGTGTTTTCAAAGTCAGTAAATAAGGTGAAGCACTTTGACAATGTACAATATTACTAGCTGATTGCCAACATCTTTCCCATTCATGTTGAGTCCTAGAAAATGGTCACAATGTGGTAGATTGCATATAAAAATGCTTTAAAGTCAGACTTGAAAAGGCCCGTAGGTGTCTTATTTTGCACTCTTTGCTATAGTGTTCTCTGCCTGTTAACTACAAAATGGATAAAGAGACTGTTCTAGCAGAAGAAATGTTACAGAAAAATTCATCAGCAGCAAGTGTCTGTTTCATCTAGTTATGGGTCTAGTTACAAATTAATTGTGATCGGTAATTTGCTGGAACTTTATATTAAGCAGCCAGCCTACTTTTGACAACAGTGTATATCTAACTATGTTTAACAGTAGTTATTGACATTCTAATTACTGCAGCTAACAATGCAGCAGAGGTATGTAAGAAATAATGTAGTTGCCCATTTCTTTTTAAATCTTGGCTTACTTGATATACATAGGACTTCACATCATTAACGTCCTCCCCAGAGGGAGGCGTGGGACTTTTCGGGGGGGGGGGGCATGGCGATTACAGAGGCCCCGCACTGAGAGTGCGAAGCTTCTGTAAACTTACTTACCCGGTTCCAGTCATGCGTCACTATGACAACGCAACGTCAAATGACGCCAGTTGCCATAAAGACGTGACATCAAATGACGCCGCGTGTCACGTGACATGATGTCACATGGCCCGAACGCCATTAGAGGCGAGGGGGGCGCGACCGAGGAGGAGTGAAGGTAGGGGGGGGGACAGCGCAGGGAGTTTGCGCGCCGCTGCTGTATGCTATGTACACATTATTACAAAAATTGCTATTAGGATTACAGTAATTTGATTCTAAGAAAGCAGTAACTAAAAAGACCACTTGTGGTGCATTTAAATGTCTCTGACAGATCTGCAACCCTGTCTTTCCCCATTATCGCTTAGCAAACACTGCTTCCACAGCAGCCAAGGATTCTGGGTAATGGCATTCAAATAAGCACAGTGTGTCACTCTATACTTCTAATCCAGTTTAACATGGAAGTCTAGGAGTTTACGCCCGCTGCATTACACAGCTATTCAGCACAGCCTGGGTTAAAGAAATGCATGGCCAGTTAACCAACTCACAGACAGATGTTTCGATCTTTTGGGTCTCATCAATGCAAGGTTGGTTGCTGGCTATGTAACGTAAAGCTGGTAAGTGGATTTAACCAAACATTAAAAAAGTTAGGATGGGTGTAAGAGAGGTATGCAGAAGTATGCTAATCCCTGGGTGGATTTGAATGTATTTGGGGGGTAGATTTTTTGTATGTATTTGGTGGGTTGGGGAGTGTGTATATATTTGGGGGGTTGGGACTCTTTTATGTATTTGGGGGGGTTGTATATATTTGGGGGATGGGGATTGTTTTAATTATTTGGGAGGTGGGAAGGTTTTTTTGTATTTGTGTGGTCTGTTTTTGGTATGTATTTTGTGTGAGGGAGAAAATGCATGAGGAGTGGTGTAATTGACGAAGGGGGGTAGAGTGAAAGCTGAGAGTGGGTGTAAGAGTGAGTGAGGAAAAGAGGGAGTAAGAGTAAGACGCAGGAGTGAGAAATACATGCCAAGCGGGGAGGGATTGAGTGAGAGTGGGATAATTGATGGAGGGGGGAGAGTGAGAGGTGAGAGGGGGTGAAAGAGATGGAGGGGATAGAAATACATGGGGGTATGAGAAAATAGAAGGGGCTCACGAGGTGTGAAATTGGGGGGGCTCTCAAGACCGCCGACACTAGGAGGGCCCGATCATAACTCTAGTCGTAACACTAGTTCTGGGCCCCGGGAAATCTGTCTGTGGCCCTGTTGCCATATTTATGTTCTTCCTTACATTTTCAAAAAAGGTATACTCGTAATAGATCCTATTAGGAGTATGGACCCTTCGGAGGTAACACGGAGCCCCCAAAACAAACAAGAGACTGATATAAGTTAAATAGGTTGGGTGTTTAATGTTCACAATAAGGCAGTTAATGAAAAATGGAAAACAAAAAGGGATCTGTAAAGTCCGCCGAGCTAGGTGCAAAAAGTGAGCTATAGGAAGTGGCAAGGGCGCTCTAATACAGGACCAAGTAAGCAAATTAGTGATTTAAGAGCTCCAGCGCTGGATCCATAGCTGATTATATACGTAATGCAATTGTATAAACAGAGGCACCGTGCTAGGGGCTAGTGACGTACAATTAATAACAGTGATTCTCAATGGAATATAAAGTCCTAAGAGACAAATTTTCCCTGAAGGTTGAGACTAGTGGGTTGTAGGCCATTCGTTGAAATCTCATTAGGATAGACCCTGGACTAGTATTTGTACATGAGATACACTTAGTAATACATAGCAATGTGCTCACATAATGTTGCATCCCTGTCCTATGCCTCTGCTACCGTGCAGCCAAGTGTTTTCAGCAAGATGGACAAAAATAGATTTTTTTGGCGCTCAGCCAATAGAGTGGGTCACAAAAATAGATAAGTAAAATTGAATACTTTATTGGTCCATGGTTAAAAAAAAACGAAGGTAAACACCTCCTACGCGTTTCGTGCGTACAGCACTTTATCAAGGAGTAAATACAAGACCAATGCTGATGAAATAAAATCCAGTATACAATGAAGCAGTGGGTGAAATATGACCATATACTGTAGAAAAATTATTGTGAGTTCATGTCCATGAAATATTCAAAATCACAGGTATTCCCTAGCAGATAGCCGAAAAGATTCCTGAGGAAGCAAGAGTGAAACGAGTTGAATCGGATCAGCAGCGGTTCCTGGGAAGACCGAGAGGACTGGAGATCGAGACACAAGACACGAGTGAGAGCTGGCAACTAAGGGCACCGCAGTAACCATTGAGGACGCTTCCGCCCTGAAGCAAGACGTTAGCGGTAGTGATGTATGAGGAAGCGGAGTGGCAATACAACCCGGTGCACCAGTGGCATCTCCTAGTCTGTTCTCTCCCATGTAACCTGAATTTTATGAAATTGTGAGTGCGATACTTTTATTTTCTATACTACATCTGCATTTGTTAGCAATATTACACCATTCAGGCTCTATCTGCACCTGCTGGCTTACAGGACTCCTGAGTCTCCTGCTTGGTTGGTATGGGGATATTAGCATGATAGGCATCTGAGGTAGCGCCTCCACCTCATCAGGATCTCTGCGGCCGCAGGGGGATGTGTCTGATGAGGACCTCCTCTGTGGTGCCTCCTTCTGTGTAATAACTCGACTCATACACAGCAATTGTCTTGTGAAACTGGGCAACTTTATTGCACGTTCAGGCAGACTGCCCCTCATAGCGGTCGTGCTAGATGCTCATTTCTTTGCTGCACTCCATTGGGAAGGTTCCTCCTCTCCTAATAGAGTTGTTCTCCACCTCTCCCCTAAGGGAGATTCACCAGCTTGTCTCTCTGCTTTGAGCTGCACAGACTCACAGCTCTTGCATCAGACACTGCAACACTGTTGCAGACCTCCACATGACTCTCCTGAACACAGTCAGAACACAGACTGAACACTGTTGAACAACTAACTTTTGGCAGTGCAGTGTCTTATATAGACTCAGAAAACAGCCACACCTCTTGTGTCACTAACAGTGGACACAGAGCATGTTGTCACTTCCCTTGTGTACATATGACACCTCACCAGGGTGTGAGGGCAAACCTCCATGATTGTTACTGGCAACCCTGCATACTTACCAGGATTACTGCCAGTATGAAGGAGATATGTACACCAATTTTACACATGGCTACATTCTTTTTTACATATATTTCACTACGTGAGCTATCAGCGCTCCCACTACCAGGAAAAATAAATTCTGCAATTTTGGACCTACGAACAGTTCATTATAAGGGTGTTGAGCAGCTTCTCTTCATTATATATTAAGCACTGTATTTTTTACTATTGGGCGAAGGTTATAGTATATTATCACATCATCATTTATTTGAAGAATGATTATTTAAGTATTACACAATTATTGGGTGACATACACTATCATCTGCGAGCACACTTTTTCACTGCACTGTATAGAAGCGCCTGGTTCCTCTTTTCTCTTTTCTGGGCAAGAGAATAGCCAGACTGCTGGTCAGGAACAAAAAAATTGGCAACCAACAACTAGCAACCTGAGTGGGTTTATATACTTTAAGCTAAGATGACCGCTGGTCTCATCGGATATTCTAGTTCTGCCAGCCCTGAACCTGAACTGGACTCCTCTGCACCCCTACAGGTCTATGGGGAATATTCCGGGAGGGAATCTTGACAGATTCCCATCTTAAATTCCACAGAAGGGACTTCTTGTAAAAGTTGTCAGCTTTCCCCCAATGAGAAACACCTACAGTATAAGTATGCTGACATTTTGTTGTGAAAGTACAATATTCATTAGAAAGACATTTGCAAACCGACAGGACACATTTCTCATCTGTTTGACTGATATGTCACAAAAAATATATCAATTCACACAATTGAACTCATTTAATATAACACTAGTTCACTTTACTCCTATGTGTGACTCAATGTTTAATTAGGAATTAAAAAAAGAATGTCAAAAGACTACATATTGATGATTTTACTTTAGATCGTTGTTTCTAAAGACATAGACAATGGATTATTTTATTTGGTGTAAAACTTACCAAATGTTCATGCAAACATGGCATAGTATAATAATGATACTAGATACTCCCAGAAATGTTTTAGGCCTCTGATATTCCAATCAGTGCAATACACTTCACTCTATATACAGTACACTTTACTGTCCACCATATTTATCACACTCGAACTCTGTATAAGAAAATGTACATTATTATTACAAGCTTCTATATCACATTAATTTCTATACCGGATCCTTCCTTAGAAAAAAATGACACCTCTATCCCCCGATGACCATTGGATTTATTACTAACTAAATTGGTTAATAGTGGGATTAATTGGGCTCAAAAGGCTCCTAACTCAGAGCAGCAGAAACGCGTATTTCAGAAGGCCAGACCTACAGTAAAAAGAAAGCATATATTGTTTTATTCCTGTGTTAGATACATGCCTCAGTCTTACAATAATATCACCAACCTATTAAAAACTGGTTACACAGGGATGCTGAGAGTCTCCACCTTTACACAGTAAAAATAATATTTGTTATGCTTCTTCAAAAATAGGGATGTCTTGCTTTTTACTTAAGAAGCTTCCAGATTATTATTGCCCAATTAAAACAGGTACTCATTTAATTTATCATGCAAGATTGAGAAATTAAGAAGTCCGCAATTACATTTTCATTTATACATTTTGTACACATGCTTCAGACTGGTATCTTAACAGATAGCACCATTAAATTCTTCTTCACTAAATTATATTATGTACTGTATACACCTGGCTAAGGGTCTCCAAATGTCCTAACTAATAATTACACCTATGTAACTGAATTATTGTTTTGGGAAACAAATCACCCCAGCAGCGTTTGCCAGATCTATATAATGACCCGTCCCGGTTTCTCTCACCTACTCTCAGAAAACAATAGAGAGGTTTGTGGAGAAATGGTGCTCAAATGTGTGTACTCTGATCACACAAAAATAATCCAGACAATAATAACCATACTGGAACATTCACAGTGCTTTACAGTAAACTTGCCGTAAAATCTGGGGCTATCACCAACAAGATCCAGGTACATGCTGGGTACATGCTGCAAACATTTTAGTGACATTTCTACAGAGACTAATGGCCCATCGGATTAACACAGCAGGGGTTCCTGGCAGTCCCATTCAGTTTGCACGGGACTGCCAGGGACTCCCGCTGTTAATCCGATGGGCCATTAGTCTGTCTGCAGAAATGTTGCAGCATGTACCAGCATGTACCCAGCATGTACCTGGGTCTTGTTGGTGATTGCCCCAGATTTGTTTTAGAATACTCGTCGGCACTACAGTATATCCAGGGGACAAATTACCTAGCGGTGTCCACTTGACTACCGCAACCAAGGGTCTTTGTATATTAACCCACTGTAAAACATAAGCATCCCCAGATGTAGGGTCAAAGGTAAACATTTAAGTGCCGAAGCCCATTACCTGCCCATAGGGGTGTCCAGAATTAATCTGATGTTCCAAGGTCCCAGAGCGTGCAGTCCCACAGGGTAGAATCAGCAAACAGGCAGTGTGGAGCAAAGGAGCACAGCAAAAACGTTATCCAGGAAGAAATAATTTGAGGGCAACCCCAGGAAAAAAATTAAAGGATTTAAATTCATCAGGTCACAATGGAGATGAAAGAAACCAACCACCAACGCGTTTCATCCCGTAGGGACTTTTTCAAGATGTCACCTTGAAAAAGTCCCTACAGGATGAAACGCGTTGGTGCACTTTTTTTTTTCATCTCTATTGTGACCTGATGAATTAAAATCCTTTTATTTTTTACCTGGAGTTGCACTCAAATTATTTCTTCCGGGATAATGATTTTGCTGTGCTCCTTTGCTCCACATTGTATCAGAAAACAAAGCTTTTAAAAAAAACACTGCATGCAATGCAAATACTGTATGTTCTGTATTTGCTCTCCGCTTCTTCATAGTGTCCAAATCTTAAACGACAAAGCCCTTAAGAGAAAGACCTACAATGTAAGTATTATAATGGTTAAATGGTGGTTATTTTCCCTCCATAAAGAGAAATAATTGGGATCAATTTAGGTTGATTATTGAATTACATTTGCTTTAATCTTAAATCACATTATCTCATTAAACTTCCTCAATGTAACCTATTACTTCTCATTAAGATGTGCGCAATTGCCCAATTTGGTTCCCAAAAAAGTCTGAATCATATAAAATGTCCAAAGAGACTGTAATCTTTAGAATCCATGGCAATTATATCACAGTTGGATAATAAGGGCAAAAAAAAGGGAGAATTACTGCTTGTCATTGTGATACCTTTTACTTGCAACTCTAACCAAGCATACTGTAACAGAAAATGTAATAAAGCCTTCTGGAAAGTGGGATTGGTTAACTCTCAAACGATGTATTTGATGATAAAATCTACCCTGCAGGTCACATTATTGCCAGTGATGGCTGCATAACGCTTGCCTTGTACAAGCACATTTTGATGTGGCTTTTTGCTTCCATGAGCAATTGTACATTAAAGTAAATCATTTGGATTGAAGCTTTCGTTCAGTGATGTGTTGTAAATGCTGTATTGATGTGCAGACTTTCCCCAGCTTAATGCCATCTCAATCGGGGGATATTGTTTCAATGCTCGCAGAGCGCATTCTGTTTTCCTATTTCTCTGCGGAAGTTTGGCACAATGCCAGAAACAATGGTGCCAGTGTTGCCAAGCTACGGCTACAATTAGGAGCTGTAAATCCACGCTTGGGGTATATTAATTCAAATACAATAACAATGGCTGATTATTAGAAAAGCCCATTAACCATCAATAATAACTCACAATTGGCTTTAGTGGGCAGATCTAAGTTTCCTAACTTACAACTTCAATCAGTAATAAGCCAGTTTGGTTTTCTACTGTATACAAAGACAACATACAGTAATATTAATATAGGGCAGAAAACCACTGAATAGCTGTTAGGGAAAGTGCAGAATAAAAAACAACGTAAATAGAAAGAGCTACAGTATATCAAGGAAACATAAAACTGATTTTGTTTTTAGTGGCACGATTTAGTATGCCCAAGGACAGCAATAAGAAATAACGGGCTTATGCAGAGTATTTTTGTGGATAAATAAGATTAAGGATAGCCTTACTGTCCCTCCTATTTGGCCAATACACTTTTAGGAATCAGGCAACCAAGTAACCATGACAAAAAAAAATTAGATACTCATCTATTGATTGGAAAATCAATAGCGTATCAGGGAATAGGCCTGTGAAATACGCGACGACCATGTCATGCAGAGTTTTTCTGCGGCGAGTGGAAAAAGGAAGGATAGCATTTTTATTTTGCTAATGAATACCTTGGTCTTTACAATAACATTGTCGAGAGCAATCATGACTACTTGCTTGAAAACTGCTGTGATTTCGACATTGCTCTTTCATGATGATAGATGCACTGGAGGAGCTACCATATGAAAGAGATAAGTGACTCACTTTTTCACTGAATGTGGTTAAAAACAAAAAATGCTGTAGGCTGCTTTATTTTATTAGCTTCACAGTCTAGCATCATGTGTTCAGGTCAGAATTATATCCATCTGCTCAAAGCCTACTTCTTATCTGTAGAATTTTCTCTGTAAATGAGTGTCATTTTTATGCGCGTACTATATTATACATTTAAATAGTTCAACATTTAATTCACAGTCTGTCATTTCCAATTTAAAAGTACGGTATTGGCAAACTGGGGTGATCCCTCTTAATAATACAGGCAATAACAAAATAGTAAAGAAAGAAAGACCAGCACATAATACTGGCCCAAAATGTGTAGTTGCTGCTCAGCCCCAAAGAGGATCTTCCCACGATCCTCGTGCTAGAATATGAAAAAGAAAGAACAGGGGGGTGCAAAACAAATAGAAGTGCAAAGTTAGAAATGGCACTAACATATAAACAATGGTCAATAGGGAAATAGGTGAATGTGATATACAATATGGTACAGTATTGTACTCACACCGCCATGTGTGGTACTAAGTTCAGGGGTTGGTATCTGTATCTGTGCTGTTCCTTCACTGCAGCATGCAAGGACCCGGAGCGTTTTGACAGCACACGGCCACCGTAGCCAGCCCAAGCACATCGACTGCAGTCCTGAGCACCGGACGCGGGATCAGGAGAGCACTACATCGAAGTGCGGAAGTCGGCTGCGTTCACCAGAGATGGTCATCCATATAAAGGGAGCATAAACTGACTGCTGCAGTGAAGGAACAGCACAGATAAAGATACCATCCCCTGGACTAAGTACCAGACATGGCCGTGTGAGTACAATACTATACCATATTGTATATCACATGCACCTATTTCACTATTGACCATTGTTTATATGTTATTTAATATTCTCTATCTCTCTCTCTCTCTCTCTCTCTCTCTCTCTCTCTCTCATAGTAACTCTAGTCCTCGTGGAGCTCAGCAAACAATATTGAAACAAACATCCGTGGTATATGAACTTTCAGATGGCAAAGGTGATGGATCGCAATTGCAACAATATGTCTCACATCTAACCACAACTGCAGTAGACAAGCAACAAGTGTATCGATATACAACTCTCACGTGGTGACAGAATTACGTCATACGTCTCAGGACACTAATGGCTTAAAAATCAGCATATTAACTGCGCAACCAATCTAGAGCAATATAAAACCTACTGTGCCAAATCCGCGTGCGGGTTTCACACTGTGAAATGGATCTTGGGGAGGAATGGGGTGGGGGGGGGGGGATTGCGAGAAAATCCAGGAAACGGATTTGGGAAGAGCTACTGTAACTAGAAGCTTTACAGTATCTTAACTATACTACTATATGTATATCTTTATGTATATACTGTAGCACCATTAATGTACATAGCGCTTCACAGCAGTAATACACGTGACAATCATATAAATAACAAATAATAAAAATATACACTTGTGAGAGAACAGACTGATTATGCCTCTGGTTACTGATTGGTTACAATTATAGAGATTGGTCAAGCTCAAGACATGCCTGGCTATTTTACCTGACCTTGCTACAGTATTGTTCCTGTTGCTAGTACGACAAGGTTGTTTGCTGCTTGTGTAATCATGTCTGATTACTGTCTGTCTGTGTTTCTGTATCCTTAACCTCAGTCTACCCTTTAACCATAGCCTTTGTTTTGTCCCTTGATACTTCACTTCATATTGTAGGTTATCACAAAGTTATGTCTCCTGATAAATTATGAAAAGGGCGAACCTTTTGCCTGCAAACTGTTACAGTTCTAATGCTTATACCTTTTGGGCTACATCCAAGTCCAGGCTTTCTACTGCTTACTATGTCCTAGGCAGCATATGGGTTACACATCAAGGGTTTCTGGCAGCAATACTGATGACGAAATTAGGACCAGATATATTGAATACAAATTCAAATGAAAGCAGTTGTATTTTTGCCGTTGATTAATATGGTCCATTTGTTTTTCTCCACAGTTATGTACTAGTAATGCAGCCAGGAGACTGATACATAATCCCCACAGATTGTGATCTGGATGGAAATGTGTTTCCTTTTATGGGTTTTTTATATGCTGGCCAAAAATGTCAGTGTCTGTCAAAGACATGATTCAGCGAAGAGTAATTCCCTCCTTAATCTCTCTCTATACCAATTAAGATTGTTTTTATTATTGTATCTCCCCTCTAATATTCCTTTGGGTGTTTTTGTCTTCAGAGAACATAGGGAAACTATACATATCAACTTCGGCATAAATATTTTAAGGTAATATAATACCCACATAGTACTGTGTCAATGTTCCCACTGTGTTTTAGTATTAATAATTCATGGTGTACATATAATGCTACTACTTAAATGCATAAGAAATATACATTTATCAATAAAATAAACACATCATTTATATGTATTGTAACGGAGGAGGGAAGGTACTATTCATGCCTCTCCCCCGTGGTAACAAACAGAAAAACATCTGATAACAATTCGTTCATTAAGGTAAAATGTTGGGCATAATGGTTAATAATGGTCATCCCTTTATAAGGTAGTTGTTAATAGTAGAGGTACATACTGTATAGTGTAACATATATACACAAATTCATCTTATATACATGAAGTAATTCAATGATTGTCCTATATATAGGACTTATATCCATATATTACGGGGATGTTAAACATTCATAGTATCAGTGTGCTATCAAGGAAAAGCACCTACTGTATACATGTACCTGTACATACAATTCATAGGGAAGTACAGAGCACCAAAGAGACAAATATATAGAGCTGAATAATATATTAATTATCCATTAATCGCTATTGAGTAACAAAATAGGAAAAATACTGTATATATCTCTGCACATATAAATATACATGCAATATATATATATATATATATATATATATATATATATATATCTGGACAATAGGTATACACCAGATGCAAAGTGAACCTATACTCAGTTAAAAATAGAGCAATCCATAAATTCACAAGAAAATATCTTAATCTGATGGAGAAAAGGATATTGATAATAAGTCTCCTAAATGTATATATATATATACACACATATACAAACCTAGTCAGCTGTAAGCCTCCAGGCTGTGCAGAGTCCCAGGAGGGGCACAGCTATATGTTATGAGCCCAAGGAAGGGCTCATCTATACTCTGAGCCACGAGAGTTGCTGCTGAGTCCCTGGAATGGCTCAGTATTACTGCAGAAAGCTTAGTTTGCATTGAGGTAGATTCCAGAGTCAGTAGAATGGCTGAGCTAAAGAGCTACAGGGAATCATACCCTACTTTCATAGGAGCCACACAGGCTATCTCATTGCAATGAATCTCAGCTATAGAACCTCAGCTGAAAAGCAGCAAGAAATGCCACCCTGTTTTCTGGTTATGGACTTTATGACTTTGAGTAAGTCTGCTGGTCGTTTGCTTTGTTGAAACACAAAAAAATGTAAAGTACCATCGCAATGTTTTCTCCCAATAGTGTGAATAAAGAATAGTTTTCTTAAGAACCTGGTGGTGTTCATCTTTGTTGACTATCCCTACAAGGCCACTCCATCACAGTAACCATCATGTTTTCATCTGGTTTTTATAATATAACAGATCTATGCTGCACACCATAAAAATCAAATATCATACAATTACCGGTGCTCTTGGTTCAGTTAATACCTGCCTGTAATCATCCAGAGTCAATAGAGGAAGGTAAATCAGGGCACTATGGAATTTCCAAAACTACTTTATTGAGCCAAACTTTCGACGTTTCGACCGATACAACAGTCTTTTTCAAAGTTACACTTGAAAAAGACTGTTGCATCGGCCGAAACGTCGGAAATTTGACTCAATAAATTAGTTTAGGAAAATCCGTTGTGCCCTCATTTACCTTTTTCATCTGGGTTTTGCCATTCCTTCTGGAGAATATATTTTTATTATGGATTGTAATCAGAAAAAACACCATAAGTAATCAACTCCAGATGGAATCTTACTGCCAAAGGTGCAAAAGGAAAGTTATGCACAGACTCAGATTTCCTTTTGGTAACCAGAATCCACCGAAGCTGCATCTGTAGGTTCTATTAATACATTTGGTGCTACTATTCTGGTGTGTGATGTCACGTTCGCATGTCAGGACTTCTGTACATTACTTTTAATTACTTTACCTACAGGAAAAGACAGATAATCACTTCAGGTCTGCCATGGCAATATGTGCGGGCTGCCTGGAACTCCTGAAGGGGCTGTCAAGGACAGTCTTCAACATTCTGCTGTTTCCAGGGCAGAGCTAAAGTATCTGATACCTCCATCAATCTCCCCACGAAGGTGGCTATGTTTCCAGTGGAACACCTCTGTCGGTTCCCATAAAAATAGAAAAATAAAAATAGCAGCAGTAATATATTTTGCAGCCTACCTTTAGGATGGACTAAAATAATTCCAGAGGAGGAAGTCACAACCTGATATACCTCTCAGGTCAAAGTTCAAATCGATTCTACCTAGAGGGAGGCGCTTAATGTGGGCTTGTTCTGCAAATGGATGTGGAAGAAATAAATATTTTTTTAAATAAATCAATGGTTTCAACACGGTGCAGACGGGAAGAATATTTCAGACAGAGGTGCTTGAACTGGAGTGAGACAAGCGAGGAATCGCTTCACAGTGGATTCATTGAATAGTCTCCCAAGAGACACGGTGGAGGCGAATGCAGTGAAGGAATACAAAAAATAATTAGGATAGATAAGAATATACCAATAAACCTACTGTAATAATCTCATTTAGTCTTAAACTTCACGATGGAATTGAATATGGGCAGTGTAGGTGGGCCACATTATTCTAATCTGCCGTCAATTTCTATATTTCGGGCTACCTCTAATATGACATACTGTAAGCTCTAAATACTCTCTTTTTTCCTTTTTTGGGGTGATCCATGCATATGCTCCCTCTGGATTTTGGAAGAGTGTATACTGTAAGTACGACAGAATAAAACCCAGAGGACAGACTTGGTTTATATTCTAGGTCCATGCAGCTATTTAGTGCTCCAAGGGCATCAAGTCAAGTTTGTTTTTATTATATGTAATCTTAAAAGAATACGTCCTTTATGATTCCCTATAAAATCACCTTAAATAGCATTTCTATCATTGTCCCTGACCTTAGTTCACAGCAACACACCATCAAAAGGGTGATACAGTGAAAAGAAGGTAACCGTATGATTTAGTACATGAAAACGTATCAAGAAACTATAACATCTTTGCTTTCAGATTTCCTGCAACACATTGCCTTACCCTAACCATAGCAAAGTGGTTAAGAAAGTTACTACATGAAAAAAAAGAGACAAAGTTAAACAAAGAAACAATTTAGAAATGTAAGATTGACCTTTTTCTTTTCGTGTATTAGGGCTGTATATAGAATTCTGCAGGCAGGAGTCCCTGTCCTTACATAAGCATTTTGGTGTCTGAGTCACAGAGAGATAAACCGGTTTGTCCAGGATCATAAGGGGAGCTGGAACTGGGATTTGAAAAGGGATCACCCACATTAAAGGTATGTATTCTTACTACTTAGGCCTTACTCTTAAAGTGCCGGCGATGCGACGTCGCCCGAAAACAAATACATTGCCGCCGCCGCGTGCGCTTATAGAGCATGCGACAAGCAACGGAGCGACATCGTCGTCGCGAAAACCTGAAGCCGGCAAAATTTGATTTTTCAAGGGCCGTCGCGTTACGTGACGGCCCTTGAACAAATCAAATTGCCGGAATCCCACGACCCCGCCGCCCGGCGAAACATAACTTTCGCCGGTGGCGACGGCGACAGGTGACATCACCTGCCGTGTCGCCGTCGCCAACGACTGCACTATAGGCACGGCCTTAGGCTAAGGTCATGCTGCACGCACCAGCATGCCCGCCTTGTGTCCTGGCAGCACGTGCACAGCGCTTCACCGCGATCTGCGGTCTTTAGGCAGCTTTTTTTAGGTGTGGGTAGACGAGGGGGCGTGGCCAAAATGGGTCAGTTGGGCACGGCTATTTTGTTCTTAGGAAAATGTATTTTCAATGTTCTGTATTCGTATTTCTTAAGAAAAACAACTTCCTTTTTGTATAAGCATATTTTCTCATTTCCATAGTGTCCTTGTGGGAAAAAAATCAATTGTAGCAGAATGAAGCAAGTACCACATACACTAAATTCTAAAATCGTCACCTACCAACCATTGCAAAACCATCACATACATAAATCTCAGTTAAAAAGATAGCACTCAAAAGGAACAGCTGCCTACAGTCCTCATACCCATGTATTATATTGTAGACCTCTGAAAATAAGACTGTTTCATTAGGCTCCAACTGTTCTCCCATGTGCAAGTATTATTAACTCAAGAAATCACTGATGTAAGTAGGCAAAGAAGATGGGTTTGTTCTATCTTCCATGTAGTGACAAAGGAGGGAGAGGGAGTAGGTGGTATGATACCTTCTATTGGACCAACAATTAGTTATGTTACAAACTTCCAAACCGCTCAGGGCCCTTCATAGGGTATGACAGACATAGAGATACACAATAGTATATACAGCGTATGTAAGAGGGATATCTGGTTTCAATGAATGTTGTGAGGAATGGTTACTAAGATAAGGTAGTAACTGGTAGCCTGGTGTGAAAAAACGCAGTGGAGACATAAAAGGCTTTATTCATATGAAATGCAAAAGCGGCCTAGATACTGTAATGAGAAGACATGAGAGGGGAGCGGAATGGGACAAACAGAAATCTGTGTACTGTATATGTAACAGTGTCCCCCCCACCCCCCTCCTCCCAATCGCAGATAGGGGCCATTACAGGGGTGTGTGTGTGTGGTGCATACCTGCTGGTAACAAGAGGGCTGAGTCATCCGTGGTGACTTTGGGACACAGGAACATACCCCAGATAATACTTAGCAGTGCAGCACCTTCATCTGCCTTAGGCTCCAGAAATATGGAGATGATCTCCCACGGTAAAACTTGTACCTCTCCCCCCAGTTAGATCAAACACCAGGCCGGAGGTATATTGCAAAAAAAGAACGGTTTATTACTACAGTCTTTCCAGTAATACACAGCTACTCAGCATTCTTCTGCCGGATGCAGTCTCTTTACTCTCAGCTATCACTGGAGATTATCCCTGGACCATCACTACAGGCCAAAGGCAACCGCAGCCATCCTAACTCTTCCCCACCTCCCTAGCGGAGGCAGAGGTATAATCACACTCACTCCTCCCCGCAGGGAAGAGCACATGGGTAGGCCCCAATCTAAGGCTCCCAGACATGTGACCTGCCTTCCTCAGGGGGAAGGAACAACCTTTAAATTTAGGGCGGTCCTGTCTGTAAGTACAGCCAGAAGGCGGGCACCCCGTTGTCAAAGCTACAACTAGATGTATCACCCTCTGTTGTCACTCAAGTGCAGTACCAAAGGTGAAGGGGAAAACCCCATACCAACTAATGGCAAGCCTGTAAATAACAGGGTTTACTACCAGCCCATTGGGTAGAATAGTATCCAGGGGGTACCCCGCTACATATATAAATATTTATCTATATATTTGCAGCCATGTCCCTCTTACCTCCCGGCCTGGGGCGCGTGAGGGATGTTGCTGCCGAGCTGCTGGGACTGCAGTCATGGCAAGCAGGTCACCAGAGCTCCGCAGTGGTTCCAACCGCAGGGTGCCGCCATCTTAAGTGCCAGGCGCATGCGCAGTCAGTACGGCAACCATTCCAATTTGCGCATGCGCAATTGGCCAAGTGTTGCGGCGGTCATCTTTAATAGGGCTCCGCAAGGGACTACAGTTCCCAGCAGCCTTAGGGGCTGCTGATCACGTGGCGCAGCACAGCCTTCACGAGCAGGGCAGAGTAGTTTTGGCGCAAATTAACCACCACGTCAATCGGGAGCAGGACAGCAACTGAGCAGGTAGTGTCCAGGAAGCAATGCTTCCCTGGACTAGGCCTAGTGTTGCCCCGCAGACCCCAGTTAGGCCCCAAACATTATAGATTGTGACTGCTACAGGGAAAGGTCCCAGATAGGGACACTTCCACCGTAGCCTTATGAGTGTTAGGCACCAGTGATCAGACGTCAGACGGTAACTTGCGGCTCGTGGTCTGGTACCAGACCACCACTGAATTAAGAGACTCTAATGGTGAGACCCTCCAGCGGGAGTTCACCCCACACAGAGGCGGACGCCTTCATGGACAAAGCGGACCAACATACGTCAGTGGATCAGATGGATCCATTGTGTAGATACAAAGTTTAGTGGCATAAGCGCTCCAGTGCTGGATCCCCAAGATAATATATAAACAGAATTGCACATAAGTCAAGACACAGGACACAATCTAGTGGTATATGAGAGAATATAAATCTCTAGTGTAGTGAAGTTCTGAAAAGCACCCTGAAGGAAAAGAGTAATGGGACTAAGCCCACTCCTCAAAACCTCATTGGGATAGTCCCAGAACTGCTTTAACAACACATGAAAGCAATCTTGATATATTCACAAATATATGAATGACCCTGTCCTGTCCCCCTGTTAAGGCATGCTGCTGATGGGGAATGTAGATATGCAAAAATACAGTACAGCGCACAGCCAAGAGACTGGGTCCAAAATAGATATAAAAAGATTATTTTATTAGGTTTATTCAAAATAGTGGTATAATAGACCTCCTACGTGTTTCGTGCACAGTGCACTTTATCAAGGAGTTGATAAGGAGTTGCAACGCTCACGAGGTCTGTTTTTAATGGACCTAATAAAATAATCTTTTTATATCTATTTTGGACCCACTCTCTTGGCTGTGCGCTGTACTCTCTATTTTGGCGGATCCACTGTGTAACTTGGCGGTACCCGGGTGTGACGCTGCTCGTCTCGAATTATGAAGCGGACCCGCAGGACTGAGGTAGGGATGAAGAATAACCGACCAGAGCCCAGGGACAGTGTCCTGTAAGAGTATTCGTAGTCGGTAAGCAGGCAGCGGTCAGGGCAGGCGGCAGAGGTGCAGAGTCGCGGCAACAGGCAAAAGGTCAGGGCAGGCAGAAGGCAGCGAGGTCGGGTCACAGTCCGGGGTCAGAAACAGGGATTCCAAATAGGCGAAAGGGTAATGCGTAACAGCGAAGATCAAACGGAGCTGCAGCAAACAGAACTTTGCTTGGCGACTCCTACCAGGAACTGCAGCCTTATATAGCAGGCTGCCAGAACAAAAAATGGCCAGTTTGAGCAGAAACGGACAGCAGTCTGGAAAACCTGAACTGGCAGCAAAACCCAACAGGGATCGAGCACAATCCTTACACCGGGTACTGGAGTGCCTGGGAATGTATAACATCTAAGTGCACCAACGATCCGCAGGGGTAGCGCTACTCCCTACACTTTGGGTAGGGATTAACATTGTGGGATGGACACTGGGACCCTGGTGCCACCGCACCCCAAGTATTGTGGGGACAACCCCCTGGAATTGATGTTGTGTTATGTAGTTGTAGAGTGTTGATTATATGTTCAGTAAATATTCCTTATAGTACCAAGCGTGTGTATTTACTGCTGTATTGTCTTGGGAGGGGCTATCCCACTGTGTGAGGATCCTTCTCAGGTGGAGGTGCTGTGTGTAAGTGAACAAGGTCACCCCAGGCTCCCTTCAGCGGAGGATCAGGGCTCCTGTTAGCCACTCAGGTTATGGCAGCACATGTAGTTCCCTAGACACGGGGAAAGGGGGCTACATATTATTCCACAATAACTATTTTAATGTTTGGTTTTCTGCAGTATATAAAGAATGTTTACATGAGGATAGTACATATGTACATGCATGCACACATACATGGGGGCATATATATAATACATACTGTACACACACACACACACACATACGTATGTATATATATATATATATATATATATATATATATATATATATATATATATGTATATATATATACATATATATATATATGTATATATATATATATATATATATATATATATATATATATATATATACACACTATACACATATACATAACACTATACACATATACATACCACAAATAGTGAACAAATAGATGTATAAATATGTAGCGATAAAATGTTGGACGTTCTGATTGTGCGTAAACTATTCAATTAATATAAAGAGAAGCATACAGTATATTGAAAATGCAATATACTTAAAATGACTTTTACTGCTATTTGATCAATATGTGCACTTAGCTTGGTTAGAATAATCCTCTCTAAGGGAGTGAATGATAGATCCTGTTCTTCCTCTTACAGCCTTCACATAATGGTTGACTGCATCTTAGTAAAGGGATTTAGAGGGATATATGGCATAATAATGTTTTAATACAATATAATAGTTAAAATCGAGATTTTAAACTCACAAACAGTTCTTTGTAGTCTGGCATGTGAATATAATGCATTCCAGCCCAATGCCAATCAGTTCGCCTCAATATATATATACATATAGAACATTCAGAAACCAACATACACTTCCTTGACATTATCATCACTGTAAAATATGGAACACTAACAACAAGCATGTACAGGAAGCCACCAAACCATCGCAAATATCTCGGTAAATCCAGTAACCACCCATGACACACAACAAAATCTGTTATACAGTATACAGTACAACCAGGCACTACGATTTCACAGGAAATGCTCTAAATAACAAGAGAGACATTCACATCTACAAACTCTGAAAATAGCTTTAGTGAAGAAGGACACTCCTCCAGAGAAATCAAGAGAATAACGGAACATGCTACACAAATACCAAGACAGCAGTTCTTGCTGTTCCAGCAAACTCTGAATCGTACTCCACTAGTTGCGACTTACAACCCAGCGCTGGAAATCCACAAAGTTATTATCAAAGAACTCCAACCAAGACTCAACGAGGATGATATCCTGAAACAGGTTTTTCATACACCACCTCTCCTTTCATACAAACAGCTTCCTAATCTATCAAGTGGAACAATCAGAAACAACACCCCTCTGAAGAGCAAGACAAAACAACACAATGCACATATCCTTGCAACAGTCCATGCTGCAAAACATGTAAGAAGAACGTAACGTTAGACACTATTCAAACCACACAAAATAACCAATTCAAAATTCAAGGGACATAAATGTGCCAATCCTCCACCATAGTCTACTTCTACTACATTAGATGCAGGAAATGTTCCATTAAATGATATGTAAAATGTAGTTGGTGGGTGGTCACAGCCTGAGGAACTCAACCGGATACAATATGAATAAAAGCAATTTTATTGCACTGTAGTGCTGCACATCACATCACAGAGAACACCTCTGACGCGTTTCGTTCCGTTCAGGAACTTTATCAAAGAGTACAAAGATCTCTCACACTGGATTGTTATATACATAGTTCCCTAACATGATTGGTCAACACAAAATGCAAAACAGATAATGTCAATTAGCAATCAGTACTTGACAATAACGAGGGTGCTATGTAAACATCACAGTGTCTAGATTGGAACAAACCCCAACTAACCGTGATAACATATAAGAAATACAACAATAACATATAGATTAAAAACAAAGATCTGTGAGTAGCAGCATATATAATGACAAAAGCAACATCCTTGAAAATTTATATGGAAGAACCCAAGGATGGAGGATATATATGGAGGAGTAACCGCAGGGACATATGTCAAGCAGACTTATACAACGTATTCGTGACTAAATGTATATTAAATGATAAGCATAAAACAATCATTAATGTATTTGTAGAAAATAATTCATAGCTTAATGTTCATAAAGTGGTATGTAAAAAATAATAATAATGCATATAGATAATGCAGATAATTTATACAATAACAAATTATTGGAAAGGAAAAGGGAAATAGATCATCTCTGTTTGATAATTATTTGACTCCTTAGAGTATATATGAGGTGAATTGGTATACACACTCCCAAGACTCCCCATATATTCAACCCTGCAGGAAGTGTTTCAGCTCCCATTCAACATTGATCCCATAGGGATGGAGAGTGTTGAGAGTGTGTATCCAATACATCTCCCTTTGATTTAGTACATTTTCCCTATTTCCACCTCTGGGATGACATGGAACATGTTCTATAGCATAAAATGAAAAACTGGTAATATTGCCTGATGGGCATGATAAAAAGTGTCTGGACAACGGGTGGTTAGTGTCTCTCTTTTTGATTAACCTGACGTGTTCCGCAATTCTGTTTTTCAGAGGTCTTATCGTGCGGCCCACGTATTGAAGTCCACAGGTACAATTCAAAACATATACAACATGTGTAATATTACAATTTAAAAAGGATTTCAAATAATACTTCTTATAATCATTATTGTACAGAATGAACCTTTTTTGAACTGCGTACCTACACATTGAACACTTCCCACATCGAAAAAATCCCTTGGGGATACTATTAATGCTGGAAGCATTGGATCCAGAAATGAACATGCTCGGGGACAAGTGAGCAGCTAGTGTCTTCGCTTTGCGATATGAAAATTTGGGGCCACTCTTCACAATGTCTCTAATATCTTTATCAAGAGACAATGTGTGCCAATGTTTGGCAATGATGTTGCAGATCTGTTGTGACTGTGAATTGAATGTGCTAATGAACATGGGACTATTTGTACTTGTTGAAAATTTGGATGGATCTCGCAATTTGTTGAATGAATATTTTTTGGGGTTTCTGCAAATGAGAGTGTTTCTATCCATTTTATCTGCTTTATTAAATGCAGACTCAATATCAGTAGCAGAATACCCTCGCTCCAAGAATCTTTTAGACAAAATTCAAGGGACATAAATGTGCCAATCCTCCAACATAGTCTACTTCTACTACATTAGATGCAGGAAATGTTCCATTAAATGATATGTACTGTAGGCGAAACCAAACAAACATGACACAAAAGGATGAATGCATACAGATTCACTATCAAACACAAACAGGAAGAGAAACCAATAGGAGAACATTTCTCACAACCAGGTCACTCAATCTGTGACCTTTCTGTTTTGATCATGAAATAAATGTACACTTTTTGATATATCATTATACTGAGTGCTGTGGACTTTCCTTTTGTTGTTTTATATTATCTAGGGGTTGATAGTGATACGGCACCCAGTTTGAAGCTACAGTAGCTAAGTACCTACTTTTCCTATATTTAATCAGTTGAGAGTGCCCTGGACTCTCACTCATTTTCTCTCTCTCTCTCACTCATTTTCTCTCTCTCTCTCACTCATTTTCTCTCTCACTCATTTTCTCTCACTCATTTTCTCTCTCTCTCTCCCACTCATTTTCTCTCTCTCTCTCACTCATTTTCTCTCTCTCTCTCACTCATTTTCTCTCTCTCACTCATTCTCTCTCTCTCACTCATTCTCTCTCTCTCACTCATTCTCTCTCACTCATTCTCTCTCATATAAGAAAGTAACATAAATGTAATAATTAACAATGATTAGTGACTCACAGAGATAAGCAAATGTTTCACCAAAGTTTGAATCGTCTGCGAAAGAGTACATTTAAACCTGGGCTTAAACCTGGAAATTAACTTGCAAATCCAAACGAGCATATATCCCAGGTATTTAAGGTGTGCTCATTTTTGGGCATACAGGAGATTTTTCTCTTCACGTGCTATCTCTCTCCTTTATAAAGTTTATCTAACAAACTCTAGTGCACAAAGATGGAATTGCATGCTTTTGCGTGATTAATAACAAAAGGTTCAAACAAAGTGGCTGAACTTGACACCTTCACAAATCTCCTTCTTATCTTATCTTGGAAGATCGCATCACGTGACCAAGAGATTTAAACTTGCAGGAGATACCAGCACCCCATACCGGGTCCTGTATCTAGGGAAGCAGGGGGGTCCACGGACCTGAAATGAAGGCGGTTCTGCTCCGGAGACCCCCTGCTACAATTCTCTGTGATTAAAATGTAAATAAAAACAGTGCGATCGCCTGTAAGCGCTCTGCAGGGAGATGCGGCTCTCTCTGTGCATTGGCAGGAAAGTCAATCCGCGCTCATGCTTCCTAGAAGAAATCTTGTAGTAGATCCACTCTCCCCTCTTGCTGCTGCTGTGATGTGGAGGCGCCCCTCCTCCACTGCTAACTTCCGTGGGAATACTCCGACGTCAGAAGGTAATGAAAGAGACACAGAAGCGCACCAAGGGTTAAGAGGATGTATTAAGCATTAAGTAAAATAAAACATAAAAACTTACACATCATAATAAAATTCCAGTAGCGGTCAGTACATGGGTGGTGGATCCAGGAGGTTGTGTAGGCACAGGAGGTGTTGCCTGGTCTTTGCAGTTCAGTCCCGCACGCTGGGGCTGACTTGCTCGGCAGTGCTCAGGTCTTTCTTCCGGGTTGCGGCTGATGCAGGACCCGGATTGAGCTGTCCTCCGGTTGCCTGGGAGTGGTGCAACCAAACATCTGGACACCAACAATTACTGTATTCACTCCGCAACACGTTTCACACTAGTTCGTGCTTGAAGCAGGAAAAAAAGAGCAGGAAACATTTGCTTTGAAGAGGCAGAACAAGCCTTGAAGCTTGAAGCACGAACTAGTGTGAAACGCGTTGCGGAGTGAATACAGTAATTGTTGGTGTCCAGATGTTTGGTTGCAGCACTTCCAGTCTCCAACGAAACTTTGAACTGTTTTGAGCTGTTTTTACCTGCTCGAGTGGGACGTGGAACATACAGGCAACCGGAGGACAGCTCAATCTGGGTCCTGCATCAGCCGCAACCCGGAAGAAAGACCTGAGCACTGCCAGGCAAGTCAGCCCCAACGCGCGGGACTGAACTGCAAAGACCAGGCAACACCTCCTGTGCCTACACAACCTCCTGGATTCACCACCCATGTACTGACCGCTACTGGAATTTTATTATGATGTGTAAGTTTTTATGTTTTATTTTACTTAATGCTTAATACATCCTCTTAACCCTTGGTGCGCTTCTGTGTCTCTTTCATTACTCTCTGTGCATTGCTTACAGACTGCGGGCAGATCGCACGGGGAAGAACCTAGAAAAAGGCTGAGATACCATCGCTGCTGTCCCAGTCCCATACGGTTTTGGCATTTTCCTACCTCGCAGTTTGTGACCTGCGGTAATGCGTTCTGATTCTTTCTGAATAAAGAGATAACACAAATGATAAACCATTCGATGGGGCAAACTATTCGAGATGCAGCAAAGTTATCCAAGCTACTAAAATAGGCCCCATTGTGTGGACTGAGACTTATATTTTTCTACAAAGCAAAGTTCATATGACATTTGGAAAATAAAACCCATAATAATTAGTGAAGCTTGTAGTTAATACTATATTTGTTCTGAATGGCTCACCCCACTAAAAAAAAATCTCAACACTTATAGTATGTTCTAATGAGCCATTCATTTTACTACTTCTAATTTAGACATATTAATAGAAACAAGAAACCCATTTATATCAGAGTTAGGTTCTCTTATGTGAGGGATGAAGAACAATCAGTTTATTAGAACTGATCTTATTTATATTTTATCTTTCTGAATGTGTTTACCTTTTGCAACCAATGTGTAATAGTTTTCTATCCTAACTTTGTGTTGTCACAAATGTATGTCTGTGTCTATCTTCTCTTCTGTGATATGTACAGTTTTGTTTTTCCCATAAAGTAATAACAATAATGTTATAGCCCAGCTTATTGTAGCATACTGTATCCTAGAACAGAATACAGAAGTGCAGATCTGCCTTCTAGCCTTATACTAGTCGCTTTCCTTGTAATCAGGGCTTCTTATTGTAGCAGATCCTAGAACGCAATGACCAGAGTGTCGACTGGCCTTCCTAGCTATATCTCTTCTCTCCTGTATCTGCTTTATCGAGCTTATTATCCATAGAACAGAATACAGAAGTGCAGATCTGCCTTCCTACTTATACTCTGCTTTCCCTTGTATCACGGCTATTGTAGCATATCCTAGAACAGAATACAGAAGTGCAGATCTGCCTTCCCTAGCTTATACTCTTCTTTCCTTGTATCAGGCTTATTTTAGCATATCCTAGAACAGAATACAGAAGTAGCAGATCTGCCTGCCCCGCTTATACTCTCCTTTTCCTTGTATAGGCTTATTGTAGCATATCCTATAGAACAGAATACAGAAGTGCAGATCTGCTTCCCTTATACTCTTCTTTCCTTGTATCAGGCTTATTGTAGCATATCCTGAACAGAAGATACAGAAGTGCAGATACTGCTCTCCCTGCTATACTCTTCTTCCTTGTATCAGGCTTAGTGTAGCAATCCTAGAACAGAATACAGAAGTGCAGATCTGCCTTCCCTGTTATACTCTTCTTTCCTTGTATCAGGCCTATTGTGCATATTCCTAGACAGAACTACAGAAGTGCAGATCTGCCTTCCCTGCTTATACTCTTCTTTCCTTGTATCAGGCCTATTGTAGCATATCCTAGAACAGAATACAGAAGTGCAGATCTGCCTTCCTAGCTTATACTCTTCTTTCCTTGTATCAGGCTTATTGTAGCATATCTAGACAGAAATACAGAAGTGCAGACTCGCCTTCCTAGCTTATACTCTTCTTTCCTTGTATCAGGCTTATTTTGTAGCATATCCTAGAACAGAAGACAAAGGCAGATCCTGCCTTCCTACGTTATACTCTCTTTTCCTTGTATCAGGCTATTTTAGCATATCCTAGAACAGAAAACAGAAGTGCGAGATCTGCTTTCCCCTGCTTATACTTTCTTTCCTTGTATAGGACTTATTTAGACATATCCTTAGACAGAATACAGTAAGTGCAGATCTGCCTTCCCTGCTTATACTCTTCTTTCCTTGTATCGGCTTATTGTAGCATATCCTAGAAACAGAATACAGAAGTGCAGACTTGCCTCCTAGCTTAATCACTTTTTCCTTGATCAGGCTTATTTTAGCATATTCCTAGAACAGAATACAGAAGTGCAGATCTGCCTTCCCGCTTTATACTCGTCTTTCCTTTGTATCAGGCTATTGTAGCATATCCTAGAACAGAATACAGAATGCAGATCTGCCTTCCTAGCTTATACTCTTCTTTCTTTTGTTTATCAGGCCTATTGCTAGCATTATCCTTTCTAGACTACAGAACAGCAGTGATATACATTCTTCCTTGTATCAGGCCTTTTGTAGCGAATAATCAAGTTCGCAGATCTTCGAGATACTTCATATCCTATAATGTATGTACCTCCTGCTGATATAGATTATATTTTGTAAGAAGTTATACATGGATTAGAGAAAACTATCAGAATGCAGAGTGTGCATGATTTCTTGTCATTCCTAGCGTTTATATTTGTCCGGTATCAGGCTTATGTCAGATCATCACTTAGAACAGAATACAGAAGTGCAGATAGCTTCCCTGCTTATACTCGTTTTTCATAAGCTTGCTTCCTAGAGTCAAGGGTCTCTCATTTCTCCCTTGTATCAGGCTTATGTTAGCATATCCTAGAAAAGATATACAGTAAGTGCAGTATCTGCCTTCCTAGCTTATATCTTCTTTCCTTGTATCAGGCTTATTTTAGACATATCCTAGAACAGAATACAGAAGTGCAGACTCTGCCTTGACCCTGCTTATACTTCTTCCGGTATTCAGGCTTATTTAGCATATCCTAGAACAGAATACAGAAGTGCAGATCTGCCTTCCGTCATATACTCTTCTTTCCTTGTACAGGCTTATTGTAGCATATCCTAGAACAGAATACAGAATGCAGATCTGCCTTCCTGCTTATAATCTTCTTTCCATTGTATCAGGCTATTGTAGACATATCCTAAGAAGAATACAGAAGTGCAGATTGCCTTCTGCTTATACCTTCTTTCCTTGTATCAGGCTATTGTAGCAATCTTAGAACAGAATACAGAAGTGAGACTTGACCTTCCTGCTTTATAACTTCTTTCCTTGTATCAGGCTTATTGTAGCATATCCTAGAACAGAATACAGAAGTGCAGATCTGCCTTCCCTGTATACTCTTCTTTTCCTTGTATCAGGCCTTATTGTAGCATATCCTAGAACAAATACAGAAGTGCAGATCTGCCTTCCTAGCTATCTACTCTTTTTCCTTGTATCAGGCATTTAGCATAACCTAGAAAAGATACAGAAAGTGCAGATCTGCCTTCCTGCTTATAACTCTTCTTTCCTTGTATCAGGTATTGTAGCATATCCTAGAACAGAATACAGAAGTGCAGACTCTCCTTCTAGCTATACATCTTTTTCACTTGTATAGGATTATGTAGCATATCTACCTCAGAACAAGATAACAGAAGGTGCAGATCTGCCTTCCCTGCTTATACTTCTCTTTCCTTGGATCAGGCTTTATTGTATGCATATCCTAGAACAGAATACAGAAGTGGCAGATCTGTTCCTAGCCTTAACTCTCTTTCCTTGTATCAGGCCTATTGAGCATATCCTAGAACAGAATAACAGAAGTGCAGATCTGCCTTCCTTCTATACTCTTCTTCCTTTATCAGGCTTATTGTAGCATAATGAAAACAGATACAGAGGCAGATCTGCTCCTAGCTTATACTCTTCTTCCTTGTATCAGGCCTATTGTAGCATATCCTAGAACAGAAATACAGAAGTGCAGATCTGCCTTCCCTTCTATACTCTTTTTTCCTTCTTGTACTTTCAGGCTTATTGTAGCATATCCTAGAAAAAGAATACAGAAGTGCAGATCTGCTTCCTGCTATTCTTCTTTACCTTGTACAGGCCTATTAGCAATCCTAGAACAGGAATACAGAAGTGCAGATCGCCTTCTCCTATACTCTTCTTTCCTTGTATCAGCTTATTGTAGTATCCTAGAACAGAATACAGGAATGTGCAGATCTGCGCTTCCATAGCTTTATACTCTCTATTCCTTTATCAGGCTATTGTAGCATATCCTGAGACAGAATACAGAAGTGCAGATTGCCTTCCTAGCTTATACTCTTCTTCCTTGTATCAGGCTTATTGTAGCATATCCTAGAACAGAATACAGAAGTGCAGATCTGCCTTCTGTCTATAATTACTTCTTTTCTCCTTGTATCAGGTTATCTTTAGCAATACTAGAACGTAATACAGAAGCTGGTAAGATGGCAATTACTCTATGTATCTAGATCTGTAGAAGTGCTATTAATCTGTATTGTAGCTATCTCTAGAAGAATCAACAGAAGTGCAGATCTGCCTTCCTAGTCTTATACTCTTCTTTCCTTGTATCAGGCTATTGTACATATCCTAGAAAGAATTACAGAAGTGCAGATCTGCCTTATGCTTATACTTTCTCCTTCTCCTTGTATCAGGCTATGTAGCATATCCTAGAAACAGAATACAGAAGGCAGATCTGCCTTCCTAGCTTATAATCTTCTTTTCCTTGTATCAGCCTATTGTAGCATATCTAGAACAGAATACAGAAGTGCAGATCTGCCTTCCTAGCTTAACTCTTCTTCCTTGTATCGGCTATTGTAGGCATATCCTAGAACAGAATACGAAGTGCAGATCTGCCTTCCTGCTTATACTCTTCTTTCCTTGATCAGGCTTATTGTTAGCATATCCTAGAACAGAATACAGAAGTGCAGATCTGCGCTTCCTAGCTTATACTTTCTTTACTATGATCAGCTATTGTCTGCCATCCTAGAACAGAATACAGAAGTGCGATCTGCCTTCCTAGCTGTACTCTTCTTTCTTGAATCAGGCTATTGAGCATATCCTAGAACAGAATATCAGAAGTGCAGATCTGCCTTCCAGCTTATACTCTTCTTTCTGTGTATCAGGCTTATTGTAGCATATCCTAGAACAGAATACAGAAGTGCAGATCTGCCTTCCCTGCTTATACTCTTCTTTCCTTGTATCAGGCTTATTGTAGCATATCTAGAACAGAATACAGAAGTGCAGATCTGCCTTCCTAGCTTATACTCTTCTTTCCTTGTATCAGGCTTATTGTAGCATATCCTAGAACAGAATACAGAAGTGCAAGTTGCCTTCCTAGCTTATACTTACTTCTTTCCTTGTATCAGGCTATTGTAGCATATCTCCTAGAACAGAATACCAGAAGTGCAGATCTGCCTTCCGTACTTATACTCTCTTTTCCTTGTATCAGGTCTTATTGTAGAGTATCCTTAGAACAGAATACAGAAGTGCAGACTGCTGCTTGGCTTATACTCTCTTTCCTTGTTATCAGGCTTATTGTAGCATATCCTAGAACAGAATACAGAGTGCAGATCTGCCTTCTAGCTATACTTTTTTCCTTGTATCAGGCATTATTGGTAGTACATAACTAGAACAGACATACAGAAGGGCATCCTGCCTTCCTACGTTATACTCTTCTTCCTCTTGTATCAGGCTCTATTGTAGGCATTACTCTAGAACAGAACTCAGAGTGGCAGATCTGCTTCCTAGCTTATACTCTTCTTCATCTGTATCAGGGGATTAGTTGTAGCATATCCTTAGAACAGAAACAGAAGTGCAGATTGCCTTCCTAGCTGATACTCTTCTTTCCTTGTATCAGCTTATTGTAGCATATCCTAGAACAGAATAACAGAAGTTGCAGATCTGCCTTCCCATTGTTATAATCTTTTTCTTAGGGCATTGTAGCATATCCTAGAACAGAATACAGAAGGCAGATCTGCCTGTCCTGCTTATACTCTCTCCCTTCCTTGTATCAGGCTTATTGTAGGCATATCCTAGAACAGAATACAGAAGCAGATCTGCCTTCCCGGCTTATACTCTATTTCCTTGTATCAGGCTATTGTAGCATATCCTAGAAACAGAATACAGAAGTGTCAGATCTGCATTCCTTAGCTTATACTCTTCTTCCTTGTATCAGGCTTTTGTAGCAATCCTAGAACAGAATACAGAAGTGCAGATCTGCCTTCCTAGCTTATACTCTTTTCCTTGTATCAGGCTATTGGCTATCATAACCTAGAACAGAATACAGAAGGCAGATCTGCCCTTCCTATGCTTATACTCTTCTTTCCTGTATCAGGCTTATTGTAGACAATCCTAGAACAGAAATACAGAAGTGAGATCTGCCTTCCTAGCTTACTACTTCTTTTCCTTGTATCAGGCTATTGTAGCATATCCTAGAACAGAATACAGAAGATGCGATATCTGCCTTCCTAGCTTATACTCTTCTTCATTGTATCAGGTATTGTAGGCATATCCTAGAACAGAATACAGAAGTGCAGATCTGCTTTCCTGCTTATACTCTTCTTCCTTGTATCAGTGCGTTATTGTAGCACTAATCCTAGAACAGAATACAGAAGTGCAGATCTGCCTTCCCTGCTTCTACTCTTTTTCCTTGTATCAGGCCTATTGTAGCATATCCTAGAACAGAATACAGAAGTGCAGATCTGCCTTCCGTCTATACTCTTTTCCTTGTATCAGGCTATTGTAGCATTCCTAGAACAGAATACAGAAGTGCAGATCTGCCTTCCTGCTTATACTCTTCTTTCCTTGTATCAGGTTATTGTAGCATATCCTAGAAACAGAATTACAGAAGTGCGATCTGCCTTCCTAGCTTATACTTTCTTCTTGTATCAGGCTTATGTAGCATAGTCCTAGAACAGAATTACGAAGTGCAGATCTGCCTTCCTAGCTTATAATCTCTCTCTCCTTGTTCAGGCTTATTGTAGCATATCCTAGAACAGAATACTAGAATGCAGATCCTGGCTCCTAGCTTATACTCTTCTTTCCTGTATCAGGCTTATGTAGCATATCCTCTAGAACAGAATACAGAAGTGCAGATATGCTGCTCCTGCTTTATTACGCTTCTCCTTGTGTATCATGTGCTTTGTGTAGGCATATCTCCTAGACCAGATACAGAAGTGCAGATCTGCCTTCCTGCCTATCTTCTTTTCCTTGTATCAGGTATGAGTAGCATATCAGTAGACGATACAGAATGCGAGTTCTGCCTCCCGCTTATATACTTCTTTCCCTTGATCAGCCTTTGTAAGCATATATCCTAGAACAGAATACAGAAGTGCAGATCTCTCTTCCTGCTGGTATACTCTTCTTTCCCTGTATCAGGTCTATCTGTAGCATACTAGAACAGAATACAGAAGTGCGATTGATTCTAGCTTATTAATCTTCTTTCCTTGATCAGGCTTTTTGTAGCATATCTCTAGAACAGAATACAGAAGTGCAGATCTGCCTCCCTGCTTATACTCTTCTTCTCTTGTATCAGGCTTATTGTAGCATATCTAGACTAGATACAGACGTGCAGAATCTTGCCTTCCTAGTTATAATTCTTCTCCTTGTATTTAGGCTTATTGTAGCATATCCTGAACAGAATACAGAAGGCAGATCTGAATTCCTAGCTTATACTCTTCTTCCTTGTATCAGGCTTATTGTAGCATCATCTAGAGACAGAATCAGAAGTGCAGATCTTGCCCTTCCTGTTTATACACTCTTCTTCACTGTATCAGGATTTGTGAGCATATCCTAGAACAGAATACAGAAGTGGCAGATCTGCCTTCCGATGCTTAACTCTTCTTTCCCTTGTATCATGGTATTGTAGCATATCCTGAGAACAGAATAAAGACGTGCAGATCTGCCTTCTAGCATATATACTCTTCTTTCCTTGTATCAGGCTTATGTAGCAATCCTAGAACAGAATACAGAAGTGAGATACTTCTCCCTGCTTTAATCTCTTCTTTCCCTATCCAGGGTCTATTTAGCAGTATCCGTAGAATCACAGATTCGGAACTGGCAGATCTGCCTTCCTTAGATTTATACTCTTCTGGTACTTGTGATCAGGCGCTCTGTAGCATTATCTAGAACAGCACTCAATGAAGTGCAGCATCCTGTCCTTCCCAGCTATACTCTTCGTCTCATTGTATCAGGCTTAATTTGGTCAAGCATATCCTAGAACAGAATACAGAAGTGCAGATCTGCCTTCCTAGCTTATACTCGTCTTTCCTTGTATCAGGCTTATTGTAGCATATCCTAGAACAGAATACAGAAGTGCAGATCTGCCTTCCCTGCTTATACTCTTCTTTCCTTGTATCAGGCTTATTGTAGCATATCCTAGAACAGAATACAGAAGTGCAGATCTGCCTTCCCTGCTTATACACTTCTTTCCTTGTATCAGGCTTATTTTAGCATATCCTAGAACAGAATACAGAAGTGCAGATCTGCCTTCCCTGCTTATACTCTTCTTTCCTTGTATCAGGCTTATTGTAGCATATCCTAGAACAGAATACAGAAGTGCAGATCTGCCTTCCTAGCTTATCACTCTTCTTTCCTTGTATCGGCTTATTTAGCATATCCTAAACAGAATACAGAAGTGCAGATCTGCCTTCCCTAGCTTATACTCTCTTCCTTTCTTGTATCAGGTCTATTGTAGCATATCCTAGAACAGAATACAGAAGTGCAGATCTGCCTTCCTAGCTTATACTCTTCTTTCCTTGTATCAGGCTTATTGTAGCATATCCTAGAACAGAATACAGAAGTGCAGATCTGCCTTCCCTGCTTATACTCTTCTTTCCTTGTATCAGTCTTATTGAACTTGATGGTTTCATTTTTGAACATGAGCAGAATAACAAGAGCCTCTGGTAACAGATGAGCAAAGCTAGCAATAAAGGTGACAAATATGCTGTATAGCAGGAGTGGCCAACACCAATCCTCAAGGGCCACCAACAGATCAGGTTTTAAGGATATTCCTGCTTCAGCACAGGTTGCTCAATCAGTGGCTCAGTCGGTGCTGAAGCAGGAATATCTTTAAAACCTGACCTGTTGGTGGCCCTTGAGGATTGGAGATGACCACTCCTGCTCTATAGCATGAGCGCACAAACATTTGTTGCTGCGCCCCTTGCCTGCTCTCCCCCGGTGCTCGGGCCACCCCCCCCTTACCTTAGTGCAGCGTCAAACAATGCAGAGGGGTCATGTGACGTCAAATCACATGACCCCACTGCATCATTTGACGCCGCGTTGCCATGGCGATGCATTCCGAAGCTGGCTGAATCCCGGTAAGTTGAGTTGCAGAGGCCTTGTGCGGTCCCCCGGCATTTAATTGAAATGCCTTGGGGAAGAGCGCGGGGCCTCCGCAACCCCCGCGCCCCCCTAGAAAAATATCGCGCCCCCCTGCTCTATAGTATACCGTATGCATAAGGAAAAGTATTTTTTTTTTACTTAAGTTGCATATAAACGTGAATGTATTTTCCCACGTCTATAGTAGCTTTGTCTGATTTGCTTAAGACTTAGCATATTTTAATGTTACCAGCAATAATTATTAGCAGATCGCTGCCTTTCTCTGTTAACTTTCTCGCTAGATAAAACTCAACTTCCAGCCACATTAAGCTCCACCATTTAAATAATAACGTTACAGCCCATTTTATTTCCCCTTGAGCATATTAACTGGAGGTTAACATTGATATGCTGCAGGGGAAATTGTGAAATCTCCAAAACCAGCTATTGAAAGATTAGAGCCCTATCCATTTAAATTAATCACATTTATCTTTTGCTGATGGGAATTTTCAATTATACGAGAAACATCAAAGAGCAAAAGATTAATTAAACAACTAACCACAAAATAAAACTTACATTTCCCAAAGGAAAAGGTTTTTGCAATTAGCACAAACCTTACTGCAGATTTGCACAGTAATTAAAAGATGCCCCCGCCCTCTGTCGCTGAAGATCTAGTAAAGGAACATCCTTTGTTGTAACACTATTTTGCTGAAATTCGCTCGTTTATGGGTAACTAATATGCATTGTGTGGTACTGTCATACTGCAAATTAGCATTTGAATAAATAAACGTAGTCAGACATGTTTTTTGGCAGAGGAGATACATTGTTACTGACATAAGGTAGCGAGGAGGATGTAGAATCCTATTTTAATTGACTGGTGTGTTAATAAATGACTCGGTTGATACATTATCAGTACAGCGACTACACAGTTACATAATACTGCACTTCAAAAACCCTATGCAGAAATGTTTCACTTCATTCAGTATTGTGGGACTTTGATTGCAAAGTAACTGTGAAGTGTCAGCCTGATGGGGCTCCACAAGAGCGGCTCCCCTCTGCACAGAACCAGCATGCTAAGGGTTAATATCTGCATTTGCTCATTGCAATGTGTTTCGTCAACCCCGCCCACTGGAATGTTAATGACCCAGGAGGACAAAGGACTTTGAAACCACAGCTGCAATCAATCTGAACCGCTTCAGTGTACATCTGAGTCACCCCAAAAGTGGCAGCCAAAGGGTGTGAGCCGTTTGCTGCCATTCGCTGATGTATGGTAATGTTAAAGCTGCTCTATTTCAATCTGACACTCACCAGCCCTTTTATCCCCTGTACCCAATTTTACAACTCTAACTGTCCATGAAATGACTGTGAATTGACTGCATAACCTCTGTTCTTTTAATATAACCATGTATTGTTATCATAACTCTGTGCCTAGGACATACATGAAAACGAGAGGTAGCTCTCAATGTATTACTTCCTGGTAAAACATGTTATAAATAAATATTGTATCAACCTAATGGTTAATTTTTCACTTTTATTTCATTTTCATTTCCTTTCCTTTTTTATTTGTGGTTTATATATACTCATATAGAAAGTACAGGTGGCTAATTTCATATATATATTTTTTTAAATTGTGAATTTATAAAGAACTGTCAGGGTCACAAATTTGAGGAAAGTTATCCAATTTTGACAAACAAATAATACCCAGTGCATGTCTTGCGGCAAAACACTGCCCCCATCTTGTTTTATTTGGTCTTTAATTTTTTAGAATTGTTTGAAAATTTGCTAATTTTATAAATTAAAAAATGTACATAAAAGCGGTGGTAATTTTCAAACTCGAGTGGTTTTGCGAGTATTTGGACAAATGAAAAGTTGGGGAATTCAAGATGAATTAGAATGAAGATGAACTTTGGCAAAACATATGCTAATTTCTAATACTGTAGTAATTAAAGTCCTGTGTATCTGTAATACTTTTCCATGGCTACACAGTGGTTAGGAAACACATTTGTCCACCAATTGGACCACTAAGATTGATGGCTTTTCCATTTTCTGTTTCTGGTCTCTACTTTTGAGTGGTTGGTTCCCTCTACTGTACTTAACCCTGATGAAGGACCCAATGTGGACCAAAACAGTGTTATCCTTAACATACCTTGAAATATAGGGGTGTTTTTTTGCCTCTACCTATGCGTTGTGTGCTTTATCTGCTTACCATAACGTTGATGCATTTTGAGATTGTGACTGTGTATGATGCGTACACATTACTATACACTAGGGAGGTGTGCTGCATGGTTTCATACAGACTCTGATCAGGTTTCCAACTATTGATACAAAAAATATACTTTCAAATGTAGGCAGAATGCAGAGTTCATTTGGTGCTAAGGGATTAAAGTGTAATCACCAACCCTTATCAATGAACACATCAAACATGAAAGAAGATGGTATAAGTAGTGCTCTGAACAGCCTTTAACTATCAATACAATCTACAAAAGCAAACTATCTAATCATAAAATCTTAATCCATTTGATGCCAGAGAAATCTGCAATAACATTGTCTACCTTATGTCATTCAGCCTTAGGCTACGGCCCCAGTATCAGCTGCTGCACATGCGCCTGGTGGCATGGTGCCGCGTGCATGTGTGAAAGCCGCGCTCTACGATCTGTGGCTGAACTGCAGGGGGAAAGAGAAGATCGCGATGGGGGGGGGGGCATGTCGGGGGCACGGCATGACATCATGTGGCTAGTTCGCTCTCATTGGCTGAACCGCCGCCGTGATGTGGCCAGCGCACCGTCGCCATTTGCAAAGACAAGACAAAAATGTGGCCGCACATCGCGATATGTACATGTGCTTGCAGGCAGCTACTGGGCCTGGCACCATAGAGGGGCAGATCTTGTTCCTGCAGCGTACGCCGTAGCGCTTGCCGCAGCATACACTGGGGACTCAGCCTTACCATACACTTTAAATGTGAATCTGTGTGGGTATCTAGGTTCCATTTTTACTTTTGCCGTTATATATTTGCCCACAGGTATTACTGTACTATTGAGAATGTACTTATTATATGCTGTGTCTTCTGTGTTATCTTCTTCCTTTCACTGCTGGAAATGTACCATTCCAAAAGATACAGAACAGTCTCCTGCTACAATTTCACCTCAGCTACGTTTTCAACGTAAATCACTTAAACTAGAAAAAAGAATAACAAAAATAGTAATTATAGTGTCATTTTAACATTTGTTTTTTTGTAGGTTCTTCACAATCATTTTCATTAATAACAATATTGTCCACAGTTGATACTCTCAGAATCGCATTATAAAGGGATTATAAACTAATACATGTAGCAAACATTGAGATACTGCAGCTCCCACATTTATGGTTGGAGTGTGGTAGATATCATGTTATATAAGGCAATTAAAATAGGAGTGATCAAAGCCAACACTTCAAAATGTCATCAAATATACACATTTCTTGGTGGTCATTTTTCAAAGTGTTCCTCCATTTTTGTATCAGGGAAAATATGATTCAAGATCTGGCAATAAAAAATCAAATTTCTTTTAAACTGAATTTTCCGTACAAAACATATAAAGGTGGTGCTTTTTCATGGGGCAAAGCTTAAAAACAAAATGAAACAATATGCCTTATAAAGCCACACTATTTCCTTCTTAGCAACTGTGTCATAGGGAATTCTTACATTGTTATTTTTTTTTTTTTTTTAAATACCTTTGTCTTTCATTTCCCTTTGAAATTCAATGTGGAATATGCTACTGCCTTAAGAATAATGAAGTTATGATGTTTGAACCAACTGTGGGTAATGTAGTGATTATACACATTTTAATGAGATTTGGGAATAAAACCCATTGCACAAAATGCATCATTCAGAATGGCATGAAAATCTGCTGGCCTTCAAAATTGTGAATCTTATTTTTCATATTGCTCAACGTTGCATATTTTATTTAAAGTCTGTTTCAGACCAACATACAGTAGTATGACATTCTGAACTCTGTAAATAGAGTATAAAACACGGTGTACTTAAGTGACTTGCTTGTTCCTAAGGAAAATGAAATGGCGAATCAATAACCAATCATGTCTGATTATAGTTAAATCCATTGTTTAGCATAGCAGCGGATTATAAATAGGATCAAGTAATAAATGGAAGTGCACAGAACATAAAGGACCACATTTACTAAGATGTGCAAGTATACAAGACACTCTCTGGTGACACCTTATGACCCAGTCTTGTGGAATAGCACCACTTGGTAAGGGCCAGAATCGTCAGAATGTTTTTAATAGATTTAGCACCAAGGCACAGACAAAGCCTTTATTTACTCAGCAGTGCTACAGTACAGTATGTACAAATAGTGCTCTGAACATTCTTTAAATACTTGCAAAATCAATCCATAGAATACAAATCTAATTATATTTTAGTGAAATTTGTGAGAAATATACTGTGCATGCCTTTAGGTCATGAGCAAATAAGAAAAATATTATTTATATATTATATATATGAGCACACAGTAATATTTCCACACTTGATATATATATATCATATGATGTCTCATTAATACAATTCTTTTTTGACTACTTTCTGGAGTGTTGCCTTTGATATTCATCCACACGGTATCGTATTGCCTATATATATATATATATATATATATATATATATATATATATTCTATATATATATAATGGAAATATTACTGTGCGCTCATTTGCATGTGTTAGACAGGTCTGCAACCCTGCCTTTCACCATTATCGCCCGGCATACAGTACAGTGCTTCCACTGCCGCAATGGATTCTGGGAAATTACATGCAAATGAGCACACAGTGCACCTTTTGCTTCCAATCCATTTTGACATGGACCCCTATAAGCTTATGCTTGCTGCATTGCACAGCATTTCAGCACAGCCTGTGTTAAGATGCATAGCCAGTATACCTACCCACAGACAGCTGTTTCAACCTTTTGGGTCTCACCAGTGTGGGTCTGGTTATACTGACTTTGAAATTTGAAGCTTGGATAGGTTTCCACCACACATTTGTTAATTTATGGTGGGTAAAAAAAGTGACAAAAAACCCTCCACCATATACAGGCATACCCCGCATTAACGTACGCAATGGGACCGGAGCATGTATGTAAAGTGAAAATGTACTTAAAGTGAAGCACTACCTTTTCCCCACTTATCGATGCATGTACTGTACTGCAATCGTTATATACGTGCATAACTGATGTAAATAACGCATTTGTAACGGGCTCTATAGTCTCCCTGCTTGCACACAGCTTCGGTACAGGTAGGGAGCCGGTATTGCTGTTCAGGACGTGATGACAGGCGCATGCGTGAGCTGCCGTTTGCCTATTGGGCGATATGTACTTACTCGCGAGTGTACTTAAAGTGAGTGTACTTAAACTGGGGTATGCCTGTACTGTAAATATATATATACTGTAAATATACAGATGTAGCAGGCATTACAGCTCCTGCAGGATAGGAGCACAGTTGTGCATTATTTTCCAGTAATGGTACAGAAAATGATTAAGGAGATAATGCATACATTACTTAACGTGTTAACAGGGGTAATAAAGTAAGAGCTATCGCCATAGGGCGCCCATGACTATACTGTCCTAAGGCTAGGGGCTAGGGTTAAGGCTAGGGGCTTCAGTAAGAGGAAGGGAAGGATTATTCATGAGGGTATATTGATATGTTACAGTAGGTGGTGACTTCTTCCTCTTACCTCTGACAGACTAGTGAGTTTTTCCACCCACTGTCCCCTTTTGTTGTTTATTAGAGTGGGTATAATAAAATGTGATGTGTTCATCCTTGGATTTGGTGTTGGCATCGCCGGTTGAGTATTTTATTGTATGTGTTGTAACAACTGTTGCTAATGTTTTATATAAAAAATCAATGTGTGAAATATGGATCAACGGTGTAATAATTGTCACAGCTTTCAGGGCTTTTAACTGAGGCCTTGGGCAGCACGTGGGTTAATGTCTTGTTGAAAGTGGTGTAATGGTCAGCATGGCCAATTGAATGGATTACTCATGTGGTGATATAGATCATATGGGCTGAGCCAGTTGTCCAACCGCCGTGGGACATGGGTCTGGTATAAGCATGGGCTTAACACATACTGTACATATCAGAGGGCAGTCTGGCATGGGCTGGTGTTAAATGGTTACGCTATGATAGTTGGTATATAAATAAAACTGTGGACATTAAACCCCAGAAACTGTTGTGTTTAATTGTGTTGCTGTCTATAATTGTTTTTTTTAGGAGGAGGAGGGGGGGGGGAATAATGGGGGCATCTTTATGTCACAACTTCTATATATATCTTATGGATACAGTAGTATGAAACAGGAATATATACTATATTTTATCACAAGACCTAAAGAAACTACTGTAATCTTCCACCCTTTTCAGAAACTCACACCAATAAATGAACATTAGCTTACACTCCCTCAAATAAAAAAAAGTCTCATCATCTGTGTAGTGCATACTGTAGGTGCACAGAAAGAATCGATTCATGGAATTGAAAAAAGCATGCAGTATATTTAGGGACAATACATTTCAGTTAGCAGTTCTGCATTCCGCACAGTGACATCCACACAGTGTCTTAGCCTTTTCTGCACACAAGGATGCCTGCAGCCGAAGACATTTTGACACAGATGATCTCATCTGTGTGCGTTTGGGGTCGTTAAATCTCAATAGCTAAAAAACTAACATTTATATTGGCTTACGAGCTATAAAAACCGCTCCTGCAGTGCACCGGCTGGAGCAAAGCAGTTTAGATGTATCTTAAAGACAAACCTACAGTGAATCCCACCTGGTACTCTGACTCTACTGACCTTGATCTTGTATCATAAAAAGATTGCCTCCTATGCCTGGGGACCTCACATGGCACTGCAAGGAGAAGAGGGGTAACATCAAGTGAAGAAAGGTTGGTTGGGTGGAAGAGAGAGGTGTGCATGTGTGTGCATGTGTGTGCATTTCTGTGTTCTTGTTTTCTTCTATAGTACTATGACATTAGACAAATGATTTAGGTCAAAGTCCTAGTTGTTGTAATCCTCGATATGTGCTCTGTATTAAGTAACTTCTTCCCGATTGTGTTTCCACAGAACGCACACAGAAAAGACCAGTGAAGCTTTAAAGTCTCCTGACAGAATTTACATCCATGAAAATTCTGTTGTTGGGCTATAAACAACAAAACATTTCAAAATTACTTATAAAGCATTTCAGGGAGACAAAAGCTGCCTGATAATATACCCTGGAATTAACCAGAGATACATTCAATAAACGCCAGTTTGAGCATATTGCCTTTTTGATTTGTCTACAATATTAAGTGCACTTTTGTGTTATATGTTGGGCTTCTCCTTGGTGGGGAGAGGCTGTGAGCACCAATACAACTTGTTGTTTGTATTATGTATTTTTGTTAATGTGAAACAAGTCTTTTTATTTGTATGTTTTTATTCTATATCCCTTCTGATAGCAGGTTCTGAACATTGAACTTTTATAATTTCTTTCTATTTCGTTGAGGACCTTTGTCTCGATCCTAGCCTTGAATACATCCCACATGTTCTTAACCTCATTTCTTTCTCCCTTATAATTTCTCATGGCCACAACCATTCAAGCATCATAGATTATATTTACTGAGTTATAAATAAAATGCCTTCTGGAGCAAGAAGATGGGATTTTTTAAATTGTTTTTTGTTTGTTTTCTTAGCTAATCTGAAATTGTACGAGGTTCCACAATCTCAGGGGACACTCCAGATTCCAATCTACGAGAAAGTTTGTTGGCCAGAACAAGGGTTAAATTAGATGTGGGGATTTGCCCCAACAAACAAATTCTTGCCGGGAAGGTTGCTGCTTTTAAAGCTTATTCATATATTTATTTTTTTATTTATATACAAGGAGCAAAGATTTGGTTCGTGTACTGTACAGAGATGTGCGAAACAGATAACATTTTTCTTTTTTTCTCTAATAAATTGCGAAGTTGTCAGAATTTGTGAGTGATTTGCTAATAATTCAGTCCATATGTCTTACAGTCTCAGATAATATGCAAATGCAAAACATTCTATAACATTGCTAGATTTGCTTACTGTGGAGACTATAGACGACACACGCCATGTTTCACTCACTGTCTGGGGATATTTAGTTAAAAGCTTACTAATTTGGTGACATTATTAGCCCTTTGAGGCTTCATGAAACGTTTCGAGAGGAATTGAATTTCGGAAATAAAATGGTAAAAATGCTGCCACCTCATTTTGGATATTTTTGCACATCCATTCACGAAAAAACCATAAATGTTTTAAAAAAAAACTTCAAATTAATAAACAAAATCTGCTTATTTTTTTGAACATTTTCTCATTATTTTTTACAAAATCCAAAACCAAAACCATTCACGTTCTGGCGAAACCAAAACACAAACATTTTTTATTAATCAAATCCCACATTTTAGAAGTGCCCACCCTTAAAAATATGTGTTTATTAAAAACAGGATATGTAGAAGGAAAGGAGCACAGCATCCGCATCAGTGGATTAAAAATAGATAGGGCAACTCCAGATGTAGTCAATTGTGTTTATTGCACAATCAGCTTAGCAATGAAGGTGTAGGAAACACACTGATGGTTATACAGTATATGAAAAAAGAGCTGATATCAATCGTGCATAAACAAAAGTATTGGGACTATACTCCGAATATATTTTTCTTATACAATAGAGCACTTACTGGTGAAGCACCATCTACCAAATCACCAATACTCTTAAATAAATGTGGTTGCTCCTTATTTGATGCTCTTTATGGATTATGCGTAAAGGGCAACTCCATTGATTTTTTTCATGTATTTGTTCATGCACGATTGATATCAGCTCTATTTTCATATATAACCATTGGTGTGTTTCCTACACCTTCATTGCTAAGCTGATTGTGCAATAAACACAATTTTACTACATCTGGAGTTGCCCTATCTATTTTTGATCCACTGATGCGGATGCTGTGCTCCTTTCCTTCTACATATCCTGATCTCTACCATTGAGGATTGCACGCTGCAAAGTTTTTCCCTTTCTGGATTTCACTGTCAGGTTAAGGGCACCAGCCTCTCTGTATTTACCTTTTCAGTGCCGGCTGTTTTATTGATCTAAACCCTATGGGTAGGTAATCACTCACCAGGTGACCAATCTCTGTGGTAGCCAGGTGGGCACCACTAGGTCCCTTAATCGCCATATATATATATATATATATATGTCACTTAAGACACATCGTTGAACACCACCATCTTTTTGCAGAACACTCACACATAAAGATGAGCAGTACTTAGCTAAATAACGTATGTGACATGCATACATATCAAAAGACCTGCGCCCCATCAAATCATGGGACTGGATTAATGCATTCCAGACATATTATGTTTGCCATAGCAATCATGTTTTAAGTTATTCCTTTTAAAGTACTTTACAGTGTGTCACTTATAGGCCAGATGATACTTGAAAATTAGACATCACTCTAAATGATATAGCAAAGTGAAAAGGCTTATAAACTGGCTTATAAACTATATTGTGCCTCAGCTGTCATTCATGTGCATGTGAGTAACGGCCTTCTAAAGTTCAGCAACAGCTTGTGGATCATGCCTTCTATATAATCTACTGGTACAGTAATATGGTCTGTATTTGAAGGGACATGTTTAAAAATGGCTGCTTGCTCTAAGAAAATCAATCCTAATGTGCTTACTGCACCGACACACTTTATTCGAGCAAATACCCAGTATGTACCTGGCAGACACCTGGAATGCGCCGCTCCTCACCTCTGACAAGCCCCGTTGCGTTTGCCTTCCCAGCCTGGGTTCATGCCTGGCTGACGGGCGGCTGATCTGTTAAATGATAATGATTAGGATTTAATAGGCTGCAATGCTTCGCGTGTCTACCAGATGGCATAAATTCATGAATTGTAATGCAGTATATATATATATATATACTGTGCAGTATTGCAGCCAGCAGGAATAAAATGCTTCAATCCCTGCCTGGAAAATAACCCAATGCACTCGGGCAGAAAACAGTCACAAACCTCAATACACCCGGGTATACCCGAATTCGTGGGACTAGCCAAGCTCGAATAAAGTGTGTCGCCAGTGTACATGTGCTCATATTTATTATGAATGTCTATGATGATATGATGTATTTATTTTTCATGGCCATATAACACACAGCGAAAGCAGGTGGCCTGACAGGCTGCGTCAGTGGCACAAGAGCCACAGGTTGAGGAGCAGGATATGGATGAAGAACCACAGGTTGAGGACGAGGAGGAGGTGCTCAACATAATCCTCACAGAGGTCAGTGAGCCCGAGGAGCCAGGTGAAGCCCTGGTTGACGGTCAAGGACACTTCGTCATGGCCATTTTGCCATAACCAAATGATCACTGGCATTTTCTGTAACTGCTGCTTAACCTCTTACCCTAAAACCCATTACCCTAAGCCCTTACTCTAACTGCTAAAACCCCTAATGTTAACAAATTGCGTGTGCAATAAGGCTGCACACAATGGCAGTTATGACCAGCATTGCTCCGTTGAGTGTCCTGAATTTTGCAATGAATCACTGCCATATTGGGATCCCCAATAGTTCGTACCACCCCTGCTGATCCCTCTTCCGAGGAGATGACCGCTACACCAGTGTGGCAAAGAGATTTCCACCGTGGGAGACACCGTACCCAGGGGGCCAAGTACAGGAGGCATTGCCCCAGCAAAGAGGAGGCATAGGTTGTAAATATGTTTATATATGTTTCTTCTTGTCTGTTATGTATATAGTAATGTTTGTTGAATGTTATATACAGTGGCAAGAAAAGTTTGTGAACCCAATGATAATTGTAGAAATTCCATAGTTTTTCAATGACAACCTTCTGCAATCAAAAATATTTTCTTAAATATCCAATAGGGTTTATATTAACCAATTCTATGTCTTTTGAAATAAAATGATGTATGAATTAGAAAAACAATGAGTAATTAAGAGTCAGAGTAAGTGCAAAAGTAAGTGAACCCCTGGTTTTATCAGCTATATTAAAAGGAATAATTAGAATAAGGTGTTTAAAGAATTAGGTCGATATTCCGGGGTGAGTTTGGGAGGCCCCACCATATGTAAAGATCAGAAACGTTGTGAATTTTGTCTTCACCATACAGGTGTGTAGAAACACGTCATCACATGGTCAAAACAGACCTCTGAGGACCTCAGAAAAGCCGTAATTGTTGCTCATCAGTCTAGAAAAAGGGTCACAAAACAATTTCTAAGAATTTGGGGATCCACCAATCAACTGTAAGACAGACAGTCTACAAATAGAGAAAGTTCAAGACCACAGTCACTCTACCAGGAGTGGTTGTCCTACCAAAATCTATCCATGAAAAATGGCAAATCATTCAGGAAATCATAGAACTCCAGAGCAGCATCAAAGGGTCTGCAGTCCACTCTTGCCTTGGCTAATGTGAGTGTACATGACTCAACTATCAGAAAAAGACTGAACAAGAATGATTGTTCATGGAACATTAGCCAGGAGGAAACCACTGCTCTCTAAAAAGAATATTGCTGCCCATCCGAAGTTTGCCAAGGAGCACATATATGATCCACAAGACTTCTGTAACAATATTTTCTGGACAGACGAGTCCAAGGTAGAACTTTTTGGCCTCAATAAGAAACGTTATTTTTGGCGAAAACCAAACACTGTGTTTGAACAGAAGATTCTCATCACAATCGTCAAGCATGGTGGTGGGAGTGTGGGAGTTTGGGGCTACTTTACTGCCTCAGTATCTAGACGGCTTGCTATCATTGACACAACCATGAATTCTGCATTGTATCAGAAGATTCTAGAGGAGGATCAGGCCATCTGTCCGTGAGCTGAATCTGAAGCAAAAGTGGGTCATGCAGCAAGACAATGACCTAAATATACAAGCAGATTGACAAAAGAATGGCTACAGAAGAAGAAATCCAGCATTTTAGAGTGGCCTAGTCAAAGTCCGGATCTAAACCCCATTGAAATTTTGTGACAGGACCTGAAGCGAGCTGTCCATATAAGGTTGCGCTTATAGTGCCGTCGCTGCGACGGTGACGTCATGCTGCGGTCGCTGAAAAAATCAAATTGACTTTACTTCCAGTGACCGCGACCAATCCGTCGCTCTGTCGCGCTGTCGCATCGCGCTTACTATAAGCGCACACACGCGATGGCTTCAATACATTTGTTTTGAAGCGACGCCGCATCGCTGTCGCTGGCACTATAAGCGCAGCCTAAGGATGCCCTCAAATATCACTGAGTTGAAGCAGTTCTGTAAGGGCCAACATTTTTCAAAACCGATGTGAGAGACTGACCAGCAGTTGCAGGAAACATTTAGTTGAAGTCATTGCTGCTCAAGAGGACGCCACCAGGTACTGAATCTAAAGGTTCACATACTTTTTCATACTGTACATGGATTTGATTGTTGAATCATTTGTGGATAAATAAATGTTGAAAAAGTATCATGTTTTTGTGTCATTTGTTTTATCAGGTTATCTTGATCTCTTATTAGGACTTAGATTAAGATCTAATTACATTTTAGGTTTGAAATTTGTGAAAATCCTAAGAGTTTCAAAACTTTTTCTCATCGTACTGTAAGGTTAAGATGCATAGCCAGTAAACCCTGGCTGTGCTCAAAGCTGTGACCATGCAGCAAGCTTAAGCCTATAGGGAACCATGTTGAATGGTTTTGAAGCAAAAGGTGGCACTGTGTGCTCATTTGCATGGCATTTCCCAGAATCCCTTGCTGCAGTGGAAGTGCCGTGTGCTGGGTGATAATGGTGAAAGGCGGGGTTGCAGACCTGTCTAAGACATGCAAATGAGCATACAATAATATTTCCATTTGCTATATGATTTTCTGTGGAGGGTTTTTGTCACTTTTCTACCCACCATAACTTAACTAAGTATGGTAAAACCTATCCCTTGCTTCATTTTTTGCATAGCCAGTATAACCAACCCCACACTGAAGAGACCCATTAAGGTTGAAAAAGTTTGTCTGTGGATGGGTTTACTGGCTTGCATCTTAACCCAGTCTGTGCTCAAAGCTGTGACCATGTTCCAAGCTTAAGCCTATAGAGGAACCATGTTGAATGGTTTTTAAGCAAAGTTGGCACTGTGTGCTCATTTGCATGTCATTTCCCAGAATCCCTTGCTGCAGTGGAAGTGCTGTGTGCTTTGTGATAATGGTGAAAGGTGGGGTTGCAGACTTGTCTAAGACATGCAAATGAGCATACAGTAATATTTCCATTTGCTCTCTCTCTCTCTCTCTTTCTCTCTTCCCCCTCCTCTCCCACGCTCAGGTCTCCTCACGCCTCTTCGTTCTCATCGTCCTCGCCGGACTCACCTCACAAATCACGTGCAAGGTCATCTAACGTAGTCGAGAACTCACTCTCACGTAGTTACAGGGATGATTAAGATTGGACTTCCTACTGAACTCTCATCCCTCTCCGTCCAGCGGGTCATCCCGGTCGGCGTTCAGCTGCCTGTACTTCGTCTCCAGTTTCTCTCTGTTCGGATGATCAACAGGAGATCTCTTCATCCCGTTGCGTTGTTCTCGTGGCTCACCTCAATCAAAATAGAATCTACGTTCTGTCTCGTCTTTCCGACTGCTCCGTCGCCTTAAGAGTGTCCGCGGTCCTATAAGTCCTTCACAAGGAAAAAAATCTCGGGGGTCTATCTCGTCATGCTCATCAGTCCTCGTCTCTCATGCTCGAGGTGAAGGGGGGTTAGCACGACGATCTCTTTTCTTAAAAGACAATGCTCGGCGTCAGATCTCGGACCCTCGGTTCAAGCTCAGAGGTGGAGGGGGTCCTTCGTGTGCGTCCTCTTCTCCTTCCGTCATCGGTCGTGCGAATTACAGCTTCGTTCTCTGCTGTCTCTCGTCTCGGTTCAACGTCTAAGTGCTCAGCATAAGATTGAGCCCACCCTGTCTTCTGGCCTACGCATCGTTCGAAGAAGCACTCAACTCTTCTCTTCGTCGCTCAATGATTCTCCTGCTCTCGTCCAACCGGCGTTCCGCTCGCTGCGGTTGGTCAGTCGTCTCGGTCGTATCGGGGCGCAGGTCTCGGGGTCACATCCGTCGAGTGCCTTGCTACGCGGGCACTAGCGTGGGTCGCTCATGCTCCTACTGGGCCTTGGAGCGTACTGTCTCCTGTGTAGTCTATCTAGCTAGATCGGAAAGTGGTAACGCACCTCGTCTCGGAGACTTTTCGGAGAGTCGGGCGGTGGCGTCAACTCTTCTCGGTGCCACTATGCATTGGCGGCTCAGATGATACGCGTTAAATGGTGGGCGATTCTCGGTCGGTCTGCTGCAGTCGGAACCTCCTTCGCGGTCTTTTCTCAGGTCTCCTCACTCGGTCACGGTCTCGCTGATTCGGCCGGGTTCCTCGTCGAGGCACTTATCGGGCGTCGCTCTCTCTCCGCGTCGTCGTTCGGGTCCTCAGTCGCTCTCAGGTCCTCACTCACAGTGAGAGATTTATCGGGTAGCGGTCTTCTCTCTCTGCGTCTCTTGGGGGTCGTAGTCTGCGTGCGTCTCGCATTGCCTCTCGTTCTCGCTACTCGGGTGTCGTCATGCGATCTGCATCATCAACTCTACTCAATACCCGTTCGATCTGCATCTCTCTCTTGAGTTTGGCAATTCATCAGGGGTCCGGGGGAAGGATGAGGGATCTTCAGAGGTCCGCGTCTCTTTTCTAATTAATTCAGATATTACGTTCTTCTCTGATGCCCGTTCGGCTGACACCGGGGTCATATCTCATCGGTTCTTCTAGCAGTGGGCAGGGCTCATGGTGTGAAACGGCTGGAGCGCCTCGTCGTCGCTCCTCGCCTCTCGGCGTAGTTCGGGTGCTGAGAGCAATCGCTCACTCTGGTGTCGCTGGCTCCCCTCAGAGCTCCGAGTCTGGCTCTCTGATCTCTCTTGCTCGTCGAGTCATTCGCGGTGCGTTCCGTGTATCAAGGCCACTCGGTGCCCGGTCAAGTGGTCCAGGGGATGCTGTCACGGCTCGGTCGGTCGCTGCTGGTCTCTTCACAATCTATAGTCTCGATTGAGGGTCCTCACGCTCTCAGGGAGGGACTTCTAATCTCTCTCACTCCGTCGGGTCTCGATCATTGCTCGGGGCAGTTCATCGTCACGCGGTACTCGGGCCAATCTAAGTCGAGTCCGAGGCATAGCAATGCTTCGAGGGATAATCGTCGCGGGTCGGTTACAGTCGGAGATCCGCTCTTCTCGCGTTTCCGTATTTCATGGTGTCGGTAGTCATCGCTGACGGGGATAAGGGGTTTCACGCGGAGAGGGTGTCGGTCGCTGCGGCATTCGGCCTCCTGCCCGTGCATCTTCGGCCATCAGGTCGCTCATCTCTCTGGTCGAAGGGTAGCGCTCTCTTATGACTCGCTCGGATTCGGAGCTCCTCTCTCTCTCTTTTATATAATATATATATATATATATATATATATATATAATACATATATATATATATTTTATATATATATATTTGTTGCTGTGTTTCAGAGTATTAGTTATATATCTGTTAGTATAACTCATATCATTAATAGGATTAATTCCTACACTTAGTCCATTCATACGGGTACCACTTAAGACCATCCCCTTTCCCTTGCCGGCTATTTGAAGAAATAACGCAAGTTGCCTCAGGGTTTACATGTAAGGGCAGCTTTCAGCAGGCACTAAAAATCTTGCATTATTACATAACATTAACAGTAACGGAGGTCTGGGGGTCTCCATTGGTAGGTAACATGCTCATTGCCATATTATTGGCATATGAAGAAGCCTAAGGTCCGTTAAAATGTAAGGTTCCCTTAATATTAAGGAACATGGCTGGACAACATAGCATTAAAGCTGCAGTTCAGTCAATATCCTGCATGTGTGTTTTTTTTAATAAATCAGTTCTGTAGTAAGAAAAAATACTTTTAGCATTTTCTGTTTTTAAAAAAACAACTTTGAAAGACCAATTTTCTTGTATTCTATTTTAACAACCATTGTCTAAGGCACTGCCCCTTCATGTCCTGTCACAAGCCCTGGCACACCCCATTGTCAGCCCTGCCCTCCCTCTAGCACATGTCAGTGCAAGAGTGCTCATGAATATTCATGAGCTTCCACTGAGAGAAAGAAGCAGAAGAAAAACAGATCCCTTCACTAATGATGTCACCAAATTTCGCCGATCAATAGATGGAGAACAAATTGACCTGCAGCAATACAGTTCTTTAGGTAATTAGAGATTGCACACATGAAACTATTGAAGTAAAAAAAAAAATTTAAAAAAAAAAAAAAAGAAGACTGAACTGCAGCTTTAAGTGGACATGGTCACGTTAAAATGAGATAATGTTACGTTAAAAAAATGATGGCACTTCTCAGGACCTACCCCTCAGATTGTAAGATCTTTAGGCAATGAGCTCATACTTGTATTTGACCTTGCATTGTCTGTCTCATTTCTGTTTAGCACTGAGTACATGTTCTGCACTGTACATAAATAAAGAAACTCAAAATAAAGTTGACTTATAAAATGTCAGCATTTTCGATGACAGCGAATTTACCTACCAAAGCAGAAAGAAGGTCTGTGAGGGATCTCCCTTTACAGTGCTAGCTTGATGTAGTATCCCAAGGGATATTGTCTTTGTCAAAAGAATTAAGGTTTGATGTCCATTTATTTTTGGCAACACAAATAAAATACAAATGGAAGAGAAACACAACTTTCCCAAATCATGTACTTGTTGTAATATCCGTCATAGAAGTGTGAAATCTGGACAATACTCTGACCTGTCAACTTTCAATCATTGTCCCATAAGGATAACGAAAGGTTTTCAGTACAATACTATTTTGGTCCAGAATGCACACATCCTGTTGGATTGGTCTTTCATCTTGAAATTTCCTTTGACAGTTTTGCACTGTTTCTCAGTTCTTGTATCAAATATTTATTTGCAAGATGCATGGTGGAAAGGCACAACACCCTTGTCACTTAAGGGATGCCGTGAAAATGTAGTCTCACACATTATTTTCTAATTTGTTATCCAACTTTTCCTAATTTTTACTTTTAGCCAAAATCTGCATTTTTTTTTCAATATTACCTATATTTTTAATTTCTCACCCTTACACGTACTGTACTTCAGTATTTATTGCACATGTATGTAGTTTTCAATTTTGGAAGACTATTGAATTGAAAAGGAAAATATTTTGTGCAATCAAAAGTGAATATTGTAAAAACTGCATTACACCTTTCATTGAGCAAACACAGTATGAGCCCAACACCATTAATGAACTAATACTGCGTACTAGAAACATCCATGAATTGCATGAAGCAATAACCTAACCTGCACTTCTAGTCTCTGTAGTTTGAACCTCTTGCTCAGCTCAGTATTAGAACTGCTCTGATGTCTGGACAAGGAAACATTTTGGCTCCTGGGATAGTAAGAAAGATCGAACCATAAATCGTTTTGCTGATCTTTTGTGTAATTCCTGAAAGCTATAGTAAAAGCGTCTGTTTTAGTCCAGAGCTTTGGGCATCTTATTTTTATTTAGATGTATTTGTTATATCAATGAAATGTGATATAAAGAGCATCTCAAATATCCAGGTTGTGAATTCTGACACCATTCATGCACACGTCCACAAATAATCAATGCTAAACCCCAAAAGAATGTAACTAAGGCAAGAAACTAAAATATGGTTTTATAGGCAACCACCTAAGAATGAGTCAAATATATTTCTTTAAGTAAAGATATCTGTTTGGAGTCTGTTGAATTAAGCAATTATGCTAAGTTTTATTAAATCTCTGCACAACGTAATTTATTTAGGCACCTCAAGCTTTTAAAATAGTTATCATTCTACATTCTGCTCATATCAAGAGTAGTGATGTGCGAAGCTGGCACCAAAGCTCACAAACCAGGCAAAATTGGGCTTTATTTCCCTTCCCGTTAAAGTCGCAAAGCGAGTAATTGAATATACTGTAAAGCCAGATGTTGCTAAAGGTCATTAACTTGACCAGGGGAGCGCAAACATTTCTTGCTGCGCCCCCCTGTCTGCCTTCTCCGGAGTTCGCACCCCCCTCCTACCTGGAAGCTGCGTCAAATGACGCTCCGTGGTCATGTGACATCAGGTCACATGACCCGCAGCCTCATTTGACGCCACGTTGCCATGGAGACACATCACAGCGTCTAAATCCCGGTAAGCTTTATTGTTGCAGAGGCCTCACGCGATCCCCCGGCGTTTACTTTAAATGCCTTGGGGAAGAGCGCGGGAACTCTGCAACCGCCCGTGCCCCCCTCCCAGTCAAATCTCCCGCCCCCTGTAGGGCCTTATTAAAAAATAATTACAAATATCACCTATTTAATATGTGCACGATAACTATGTAGTATTCAACTCATTTGCATCATTGCAATTTCCTCCATTAATGACAAAAACCCACATGAACATAAAAATCTTTCTACAATATGGCAATTGAAATAAGCATTACACAACCCAATCGTAGCTAATGGTTGTAACCCCTATGATGCCTTGGGTTTCCCTGCTGCAAAAAATAATTAACAGTTTAAACATCCCCCCCCCCACACATCACCACCAAAAATGTTAAGCCCCTTGTCTACAGTAACTTGTACAGTCTACTCTCTAACATGCATAAAACTAATTTTGCCCTCTCATAGGGGCATGTTAACTATGAATCTACATTGGTTTATATGTTCCTATTTGTTAAAACAATCACATCATAGTTAATACTGTACATTAAATATGAAATACATAAACAATACAACACACTATTACATTAATTTATAGCCCTTTCATTAAAATAGGGCGCAATCAAAATAATCCTTTGAGGGTCCAGTTGATCCCAATTGTGCTGAAGGGGTTGATAGTAAATCAAAAATCCCCCTTATCCACTCTCGAGCTTCAAGATCTTCATGAATCTACTGGAACTAAGCCAGAAAAATTACAAATCTTCTGGGCCACAATTTGCCCAAAATCAACATGGCGTAAAAGAAAAACACGACAGAAACAAGAAATAAAAAAAGATCTTCAGTCAAACATTGTGTCCCAATCTTCACCAATTAAAGACTCATAAAAAAACAAAAAAAAAACAAAATACAATAACAACAACCCCCCCACCCCCATAAATCTTCAGCCTCCACTGGGTCTTAATCCATGGTCCAAGGCCTTCTGCAATCTATTTGCATCCTCGTCCCTCAATGTTGATTGCAAAAACATATCTTCTGTTACTTGAAGGTCAGTAATCTGTCTTCATTTCTTCAATCTGCTCTCTTCAATCTTCTTTTCTCCATAAGAGTTGGTGCTCCCTCTGTTGTGACTGTGAGTTGGTGGAGTTTTATATTGGGCCCATCCCCCTTGCATCACACTTGTTGCTGCCTATTTCAGATGCAAGGACATGGGGCCCGATTTTAAAAACAAAACAAGCACATGCACTTACATAATTCTGAATCCGGGACCTAAGGAGGCACAAGCTCCACTGAAGAAAAGAAGAAGAAAGATTGAAGAGAGTTAATTGAAGAAATGAAGGTAAATTACTGGCCTTCAAGCTACAAAGGATACATTTCTGAAATCAACAGTAAGGATGCTTTATAGAAGGACAGGGATAGACATGGATTAAAGAGAGCCATCAAGACCATTTATTAGGTCTCCTATGAGGCTGAAAATAGAATGTATGTGTGTGTAAATAGAATGTATGTGTGTGGGGGGGGGGTTGTGAGGGCAGTTATTATTATTATTATTATTATTGTGATTGTTGCCTTTTTTTGGGCAATCAAGAGATGAAGATAGCGTAGATTTGACCATATTGCCTGGTTGAAGCTTTTTCTATCCCTCGCTTTTGTTATGTTTTTTGGTTGCACAGAAAAGTTTTCATTTTTATTTATTACTGTAGTTTCAGAGTGGTCTTAGAGGCACTAAAGATGTAGTGTAGTATACTGTATGTTGGAATTTATATTTACTTTGAACCCTTTCAGCACCATGGGACCAACTGGGCCCTCATTGGAAGATTCTAGTATAATCACATTGTACTGAAGGGTTTACAATGCACTTTTATATGGTTGTAAGAGATGTTTGCAGAGGTATGCAAATGGAGACTCTTTTAGGGTGAAATTATATCTTTGCTTTATTAAGCCTGTTCCTATATCCAGGCAAAACATACAAAAACAACAAAATAACAAACCCATATCCCTTTGTAAGGGTGAACTTACTTCCCCAGACCCTATCTGCAGGATTGGAGGGATATTCCCATTACCAGCCTATCAACCCAAACTCTCAGAAAGTACCTTAAGCAGGTGGCCCTTCATGTCAGTCTCTGGCAGGTTCCTGGGTCCCCTGTGTCCAAGAAATATAGGTCTCTGGGTGTCTGGGTGTCTTGATCTCAGCACAGCATTTATGCTCAAAACAGTGTCTTTGTTCAGGCTTCTCTGCTCTCCTTCTGTCAGCCCAAATGTGAGCTAAAGAATCCCTCTCCTGTTTCCAACAGGAGGCTTTTCTTACAGACTTAATTGGCCAGGTGGAGTCTGGTTAATTGCCTGTTACACTTAACCAGATCCCTGCTGGATTTTAGAGATCGTTTCTTCAACAGGGATAAGTCCCTGTTACAATGGTGTATTATTGTTTATGTATTTATTTGTAATGTCATGTTAGTTGCAGCACAGTAGCATTGAACCAACTGAAATTGAACATTACAGCATTGGTATCATTTTTGGTGGATAAAATCGATATATTTCAATTGGAATAATTATTTTTGGACACATTTATATTCAGCTGAAGTGATTTCCAAATGTTTGCCACCAGTTTGAATGGACTTCATGAAGAAGGTTCCATGTTGGAGGAAGTCTTCTTCACCCAGGTTCATTCAGTGGCCCATATTTACTACTGTAAGTAATAAGGCACCTTACAGCCTATTGAGGGAGTATCCATAAGGTGCAATACATTTTAGCACTGCCTACTACACGGAGCTCATTTTCATGTGAGTTTTTCTTTCTTTATTTCTAAAAATGAAGAACAACAGCTTGTAACATGTTAATAATCCACAATATGACTTATTTCTTTTTTGTAAGCAATGAGCATGTTTTATCACTACCTCAACAAATACTTTTCAATCTGTAAATGGATTTAGTAGGAAATAGACATTAAATGCAACACTTATTGGACACTTATGACCTCTTGATTTTTTTTTTTTAATTCTTTGGCTATTAAAATCCGATTATGGTTTACTTGTTGAAACAATATTTTTTTCATATTTGGGGGAGAAATGTGTAGCATACTGCTGTATATTAAACTTAATGCTGCTTATGCTTGGTAAATATTAATACATATTCCCGTATTCATACAATGTTTAATAAAGAGTTACTTAAAAATCAACAAGGTAATCAACAAAATAACATGACTGGTTGAGCAGTAATAGATGAATATAAGGTACCCAACTTTATATGAGCTATTAGAAGCAGTGTAAGTTGCAGTATATCTGCTAATATAATAATGTACAGTTTCTTGGGAAATACTGTATGTTTCAGTGCTCCTACTGCAATTGTGCATTCCTAACTACAGAAAATAGCAATCCATACTTGGCTTATAAAGGCACCAGCAGGATTAAAAATCCAATAGGCCTCTCTTTATTGAGCTGTAATTCCAACCTTGTGGTGTGCAAACATATGCAGCCTTTTTTAGCTAGGGAAACATTTCCATAGATTGAGGTACTGTAGATAACCACACATATGACCCGCTCCTTTGTTACAAAACATCCATCAGAACAGAACGTATTGACATTGGAAAATATAGTGAAAGAATAAACAGTGATGTTTTCATAAACATGCCATCTCTTCTGCAAAAAGAGCCTTTTAACATCAAACTAAAAGCTTGTTTAGGCCTTTGTCATCTCATCTGTGGAAAATGTTTCATTTATAAGATAATACCAAAAGATGTTAATTATTTATTCGTGTACAAGATGTTGAATTTCTGAAGCAAAGCATGAACAATTTAAACTTATTCCTATTTTTCTCGTAGTGTGATAAATAAAATGACAGCCAGTGCCTAAATACTGTAAAGAATTTGTCAAGGACACAAGGGAACATTATGTTTGCCGCCTTTATTTATTCGAACAAGAGAGGGTGCTCTGCTCCACAGCTTTAATTGGGTTATTTATGCAAAGGAGGGGTGTGACACAGGGAATGGTAAGGTATATACACACAAAGAGAACAGAACCCCATATTGTGCACTGCATAACCTCCTGCTGTAAGTCACAAAAATAATAAAGTTTTGTTGAATTCCAAACTCACTAAATAAAAACAAATCAAAACCCTGAACTGAGCACAAACTCCCTGATCTATGTGATAAGATGAGCCTAAATCATTTTACAGTAGTGATCCTTATTATTATAAAGACCTTGGCATCTCAATATAATATTAATTCATTAATTAATGTTAGTTGCTTTCTGTTATAAAGTCAGTGTATATCTAAATCGGTATTAAACCAGGCTATGCCACTGAATGTCGTGTCTCTCAAATGCCTCATTTATAGGTTCCGTGAGAAGCCCCCAAGTAACAAAAATATAAGAGTGAGGAGAGAGGAAAAGTGACTGGTAACACAGTAGTGAGAGACAATTTGTTGTGATTTAGAAAGCTTGATATCATGCATGACCAAAATGTATCATTTCTTCCTTTGAAATATAGCCAGGGTCCGCTCTTTCCTCTGTCAATCTATTGCTAAACTCTAATGTGTGTCCTTATCCTCTCCTGTCTGGATTATTGTAACATACTGCTAACAGGCCGCCCTGCCTCAGAACTTTTCCCCCTACAATCAATCCAATATTCGGCTGCTAGAATAATTTCACTTTCTCCCAAAACAGTTTCTGCTCATTTTCTCCATAAATTCCTCTCCTGGCTTCCCATCAAATTTCGGATCACCTACACAGTTCTCCTCCTTACTTTTAAGGCTCTCCACTCATCTGCTCCTTGCTTCATATCAGCTTTGATTTCTCGCTATGTCCCTGCTCATCTCCTGCGCTCTATCCATAACTATCTTCTTTCCACCCCTTTCACCTACAGCTCTCTCGCACCTTTAAACGTTTTATCTTACTACCCCTTACCCGTGGAACCCCCCACATTCAGTTAACGCCAAGTACCTTCTCTCCCCCCCTTCAAGACAAACCTGAAAACCCAGCTCTTAAATGAAGCATCCCAATAGCCTGGACTCGAGTCTACTGACACCAGTCCCTCCTTCCAACCATTGAGGCCAATCACTGCCATCTACTGCACATATTCACACACCTGTTGTCTCGTTAAGTTTTACAACATACCACTTAGACTGTAGGCTCTATGGGGCAGGCATTTCCTTTTCCATTGAACACTGTGTGCGCTATTTAAATAAAGATATACATACATGCATACATACATACATATCAGATCTACAGCTGTAAGTCATAGCTCAGCTGTCTGATGTATTCGCTGATTAGTGGCACCCAAGTGCCAGTACCTGCCTGAGGTCAGTTCCTTTGTAGTAATTACAGTTAGATGCAGCTATAGTATATTAGCTTAGAACTCTGCAGCATGTAACACAGTGACTCCTGCCCAGGAGTACACCTTTCATAAGTACAAATACTCGCTTAGTACTCTGCAGCATGTAACACAGTGACACCTGCCCAGGAGTACACCTTTCATAAGTAAACGTGTCTGCCTTGGGGGTGCTTAGACCTAGTATGGTCAACGCCCTTATTTTAATTAGATAAAGCTATGACTACAGTTATAAGCATATAGTTTTACACTATATTCTTTAAATTCTAAATCATTATAGGAGAATGCCACTTTTGTATACGGACTATAAGTATATCCACAGAGAGAACAGGGAGCGTATGGTGCCACATCTCTCTCACAGTTTTTGGAAGTTGGAGGCTTCTCATAGAACCTATAAGTGAGGCATTTGAGAGACACAACATTCAGTGGCATAGCCTGGTTTAATGCCTATTAAGTTATACACTGACTTTATAACAGACACTAACTAACACAGTACATTAATATTATAGAGAAATGTCAAGATCTTTATATTACCTCACTGTAGTGCAGTTATTCCCAACCAGGGTTCCGTAGCAGTCTCAGGTGTTCCTCCTACAGACCACGGAACGCCCCCTGCCAGAGCCCGCTTGTTCTCGGGACTGCAGGATAGGAGCGTGCTCTAGCAGTGTGTCCCGGCAACCCAGTGCCTGGTGCTAGCTAGAGCGAGTGTGTGCAGTCCGGCCTGCTCTGCCATTCTGCTGTCCACCGCCGCCTCCTCTGCCCAGCAACTGGAGGATACCATCCTCTCCTCCTGCCTGAGATAGGCATACAGTATGGGGGGGGGAGATGATGTGAGATCCAGGGTGGCAGAGGATGATGTGAGATGCAGGGGGGGAGAGTGATGTGAGATTCAGGGGGGTGTGATGTGAGATGCAGGGGGTGGGTATATGAGGATGATGATGATGAGGGTGCTGGGGGAGATATATGAGGTTGATGATTTTACCTGTGCGGCCCAAATCTGTTTTCCTTGGAGCAGTTCGGCCCTTCTCACTTTACAAGTTTAATATGTATTGGCGGGAGCATTTTTAATATGTATTGATGGGGGTGGGGTATTTTTATTATGTATTACGGGGTGGGGTTATATGTATTTAGGAGGGTGGTTTTTTTTGGTATGTATTTTGTAGGGGGGATTGTGGGGTAATTGATGGAAGGGAAGGGCGAGTGAGAGGAGAAAAGGGATGGGGAGGGAGTGAGTGAGGAAAAGAGGGAGTAAGAGTGAGGCGCAGGGAATAAATACATGAGGTGGGAGAGGGGGAGAGTGAGTGAGACGGAGGGGAGGTAAATACATGGGTAGAGGGTGGGAAATAGAGGTGAGAAATTTTAGGATTTACCCCTGTTGAACCTAATATGTGTCAGCCAGATAAGGGTTCCCCCGAGATTTTTCTAAATACTTCAAGGGTTCCTCCAAACAAAAAAGGTTGGGAATCACTGCTGTAGAGTGATCTAGGCTCATCTTATCATATCAAGGGGTTCACGCTCAGTTCCGGATTTTAATATGTTTTTTTGTGAGTTTGAAATTCAACAAAACATTATTATTTTTGTGATTTACAGTACATCAAAGGGTTTTGAGTGCACAAAATAGGGTTCTGCTGTCTTTCTGTGTAAATGTTAGAAGGTAATTTACCATCTTCTTAGAAATTTCAGCATTCATATTTTGACACATTAAGAAGTGTTTATTTCTCCAAAATCCCAGATTTAGGATATACAGTAAAAATCAAGTTCTTACATCTGTTCTCAAAGATGGCAACTTGTCATTCGTCTTTCCAATTCCTCCCATGATGGATTTTCCTCTCCTTCTTATCTCTGGTATTGTATTGTATGTCTTTATTTATATAGCCCAGACAATTTGAGAGAAATGCTGCACACCTCAAAATAGAAAAATAATACAGTTACCGGTGCTCCAGTGTTTACACGAAAGCCTGCGATCAGTCCTGAACAGATGAACAAAGGAACATAGGGCACAACGGATTTAGCAAATCAAACTCATTTATTGAGCCAACATGACGTTTCGACCAGAATGGCATTGTCACTTGATAAAGACCATTCTGGTCGAAACGTCGTGTTGGCTCAATAAATGAGTTTGATTTGCTAAATTCGTTGTGCCCTATGTTTCTTTATTTATATAGCGCCATAAATGTACATAGCGCTTCATAATAGTAATACATGTTGTAATCATATAAATAACAAATAATATAAATAACAGGTCATGGGAATAAGTGCTTCAGACAAAAAGTAACATTAAGGAAGAGGAGTCCCTGCTCTAATTGGTAGGTAGGGGAACGTATAGAGACAGTAGGAGGGAATTCTAGTAAGTGCGTCTGCAGGGGGCCAAGCTTTATGTATCATGTGTCCAGGATTATCCACAGTGCTATTCATATGCTTCTTTAAGCAAATGTGTCTTAAGGTGGGTCTTAAAGGTGGATAGAGAGGGTGCTAGTTGGGTATTGAGGGGAAGGGCATTCCAGAGGTGCGGGGCAGTCAGTGAGAAAGGTATAAGGCGGGAAAGGGCTTTAGATACAAAAGGGGTAGAAAGAAGACATCCTTGAGAAGAACGCAAGAGTCGGGATGGTGCCTAGCGAGAAATTAGGGCTGAGTTGTAAGGAGGGGCAGAAGAGTGTAAAGCTTTAAAAGTGAGGAGGAGAATTGAGTGTGAGATGTGGGATTTGATCGGAAGCCAGGAGAGGGATTTCAGGAGGGGAGACACAGAGACAGATTTAGGAAAGAGTAGAGTGATTCTAGCAGCAGTCTTTAGGATAGATGGTGTAATGTCGTAAATAACCCACATGGTGCCTGCTTCATTAAACAGGAAACATGACTGAAGCAGCTTTAACTATTCTAAGTGTTATCTGTATATGGTTTGAACATGTTTGGTTTATGTGACATAATGTATGAATAGCATCTTTCATATAAGGAAGTCAAATTTTGTCTGACGTCACAAATCCTCATGTTAACAGCTGTCTGTTACACCGGCTCTATACTGTAGAGTTCTCATATACATTATGACTACTATATTATTTTATAGGATAGGACTATTTTCCTTGGTATCACATTCCATGGGGGATGCACACCGGTTACTCCTGAGTCCACTTAGATGTCCTAGCTTGATATTGTGGGCAGCTAGACCTGTTAGTACTACCCATTACTTAATAGCTTCATAATTGAGGACAGACACCAATCTTTCCTCAATTACTCTAGTACAGTTGTACCCACATAGGACATCAGTGCTCTGCTCACTGTTCTTGGGTTTTTTCCCACATTTAACCCTGATACAGAATGTTTTGACTGTTTATGCAAACATTGTATCCACATTTAATCTGGGCTTTTATATTATACAGTACTAACTTGAATAACAGTTCATTTTTATTTTATTTTCATTACATCATTAGTTAACGGAGTTCAGAATACAGTGCTTCCTTCTTTAATAATAATAATAGTTTGTTCTTATATACAGTAGCGCTGCTAGTTCTTTACGTAGCGCTTTACAGAGACATGTTGCCGATACAGTACCTGCCCCATAGAGCATACAATCGATGTTTTTTTTTTTGTGCCTTTTGCTGCTTTATGTTAACATTCCTGTTTTTGCCCTGTGGAAAGTTACTATTTTGCTACTCTATAGGAATATTATCTTGCGGAGCAAGGAGTGATTCTTTTGTGCTGCATATCTACAGTATCTGGTAATATATATGTATAATTAACAAAGCATATGTATACATATGAGAAGGAAAACTCAATGAAAATGTTTATGGTGCTATATGGTGCGTGCTTAAAAAAATCCTAGATTTAAACTTGATACAACCTAACATGTCTGCTCACTCCACCCATAAACACAATGCTAACATAATAGTTATGGGGGTCTGGTAAATCCAAAGAAAATATGATCAAAAACAAGGTTTGAGATTTCAAAAGGAAGGCATCCAAGAAACTCCCCTGATTGTGATGCACTCACAAGACCCCAAATGATTTTAGAAAGATATTGACTATCCTAAATTTGACAAGAACAGTAAATATTTTGAAAAACAATATCATAGCAGTTTTCAGCTGATTGCTTAAAACAAATTATACATCACTGTCGTCCCAGACAAATTGAATTTTTAGGTTTAAGGATTAAAATAACAAAATAATGTTTCATAGTTAAATACAGTAGCTATATAGTAGATTAGATTGGAGAAAGGCATACAGTATGTCCATCAAGTTAAACCTAAGTTATATTTAGATGACAGCTACTTATCCTATATTTGTATTTACAGTATTTTGATCCATATTTAGATGACAGCTACTTATCCTATATTTGTATTTACAGTATTTTGATCCATATTTAGATGACAGTTACTTATCCTATATTTGTATTTACAGTATTTTGATCCATATTTAGATGACAGTTACTTATCCTATATTTGTATTTACAGTATTTTGATCCATATTTAGATGACAGCTACTTATCCTATATTTATAGTATTTTGATCCACAGGAAGGTAAACAAAAAACCCTAGGGAAATATTATCAAATGATGTCTCAGGAGGGAAAAAATAAATTCCCTCCTGACTCCAAATATTGGCCATCAGATTTGTCCCAGGATCAACATCCTTCCCATGTTTATTTATTTATTTATTATATACTATTTGGATAGTTACATTGTTACATAGTAGATGCAGTTGAAAAAAGATATATTGTGTATGTCCATCAAGTTCAACGTATGCTAAATTTAGATGACAGATACTTATCCTATATTTGTATTTACCGCATTTTAATCCAGAGGAAGGTAAACAAAAAAAAAAAAAACAGTGCAACATCATCCAATGCTGTCTTACATTATAAGAGAAAAAAATAAATTCTTTCCAAATAATGGCAATCAGATTTCTCCCTGGATCAACATCCTTCCCATGTTTACTTATTTGGTATATCCTGGTGTACCTTTCCATTTGAAAAAGATGCCCAACTTTTTTTTTGAAGATATATATTGTATCTGCCATGACAATGTCCATGGGTAACGTATTCTACATTATAACGGCCCTTCCTGTAAAGACCACTTTCTGTTATTGCTGGTAATATCTCCTTTCCTCCAACCTTAAGGGATGATCCTGTGTTGTTTGTACTGCCCTTGTGATGAATAGTTCATTTGAAAGCTCCTTGTAATGTCCCCAAATATATTTGTATATAGTATCATATCCCCTCTTAGACAAATCTTTTTTGAATGGAAACCAATCTAAAATAGCCTCCTCTAATAAGTCAGATTTTCCATCCCCTTTATTCATTTGGTGGCTCTTCTCTACACCTTTTCTAGTTCCATAATATATTTTCTATGGAGTGGTGTCCAAAACTACAGTATACTCCATATTCAAGGTGTGGTCTTACTATAGCTTTACAAAAAAGGCATAATTATGTTTACTTCCCTTCCCCATTTCATTTGTAAGTTGCCTGTTTATTCTTGTTTCCCAAATGCATAACCTTACATGTATCTGTATTAAACCTCACCTGCTATTTACCTGCCCATGTTTCCAGTCTATATAAGTCCTTCTGGAGAGAAATTACATCCTGCTCTGATTCTAATACATTACACAAACCTTACACAATTTAGTATTATCAGCAAAGATGGAGACTTTGCTCTCTATGCCAACCTCATGGTCATTAATAAACAAGTTAAAAAGTAGGGGTCCCACTACTGATCTTTGAGGTATTCCACGCACAACGAAGCATATGAGTAGCTCTGTGGCCGATACTTTACACCTCATACATCGACCTTGACCACTTGTAGACACACTTAACAGAACACCTTCCTACTGTCTCTGTACGTTATTTCTACTTATGTATTAGATTGTGAGCTCTTCGGACAGGGACTCCTTCTCCTAAGTGTGACTTTTATGTCTGAAGCACTTCTTTCTTCATTATGCATACCTTATGGACACTAAGGTAACCAAGGGGTTAATACAAATACCCTAACCACCCTACTACCCATTGTATTTCAGAGTAGTACAACCACCATGACATGTACATGGTAAACCGCATGGGTGGCCTAACCTCACTCCCTCCATCACCTACTCATATAACCCACCCCACCACCCCCACCAAATCCCCACTCTGGCTTCCAAGGGGTTAATACACAGTTCATGGCTACATTTTTAGCCTAGTCCTGGGTATTCACTTTTGTTTCCTATATTTCTAAGGCCATATAGACATTGATAAAGCAATATAGAAAGCCAAAGTGGCCAACATCAGAACCCTGTACAAGGCCAAACCATTATCTGCTACCTGGCGTTAGGTGCCTTCAGCTTCCAGCACCTAATATCAGTTATACCCAAGACCTAAATAAAAATGTGTTAATTCCAGTGTTAACTTTAACAACCTGCTGTCAATATGCATCTGGGTTGTACACACCTCTTTTGCATACCATTAGCACTAATGTCCGTGAAAGTTAACGTCTAGCCATTTACCTGTGAAGCGGAAATGTATGCCTCGTTACTGAGCTTTGAAGATACCCGTTAGCACTTAATGAGACATTAACTGAAATTAACATCTTGTTAAGTATTTCAGAGACTTCTGAGAATCTAAGTTCATGATATTTGTAAATACACATCTAAATAACATACAAAAGTTCCAAACTATCCAAAATACAAAATCAAAAACTTAAGCAACAAAGAACTGAAGGCAGACGCAGCTTATCTATGTTAAGCACCATGGACAGGAACAGCGGATTTAATTATTACTAAATAAAATAGTCTTTTATGCTTCAGACACTTTTAAATTAGATCACACTGTTCTGCTCATCCCTACACCTTTGTGTGCAGAAGCAAACTAACGCATACTTGTACGTTTAAGTGAAGTTTTTTTTATACTATAACATGTTTGTTATATTTTGTAATGTCAAATGCAAAAATGTGTTGATACTGTATATCTGCCATCACTACAATATTTTACAATAGACTGGCCCAATAAGAATACATTGAACATAAGATTTCCTTTAGTTTAGTCAAATAATAAAGAACAAAAGAGCACATCCCCAAGGCTATTCATGTCTCTTAAGCATAAGGTCAATGTAGCCTGTGAGCAATATCTTCTTTTGCTCTGCAACTTTGAGTAATGTTAACTGCAGGTCTCGCTCACATGAGGTTTTTCATAGCATGAACAGTATTGTCAACGTGTTGTGAGGAAAAGCAGCATATAAACCACACTACAATAAAAACTCCCTGTCAATTGTCACAATAGGAACTCAAACTACTGACCCAAAAAAAAAAAAAGAAATACATCACTTACAAATAAAGGGCTATCCACAAGGCTATAGCCCCAGTGTTCACTGCTGTAGGCGCGCCGCGTGCACAGGTGAAAGCCACAATCTGCTGTCTGTGGTTGAGATGCAAGAGAAGAGCAGATCGCAAAGGAGGGGCGTGGGGGAGGCGCGGCCATGAAATCACGCGGCTGGTTCACCCTCATTTGTTGAACCGCTGCTGTGACGTGGCCAGCGATCCGTCGCCACAAGAAAAGACAAAATCCTTGTCTTTTACGGAATGTGGTCGCGCATCGCAAGCTCTACATAGCTGCTCTCGTTTCCTGGGCAGACGCAAGGTTTTCTGTCTAGTTTTTATTCCCTGCGAAACATTTTGCCAAGCCTCAGATGGCTAGTAATGTGACAAGTCCTAGACTTTGCAATTTTGCAAGCTATCACAGAGAGTGAGGGAAATAATGTTGGCTAATTTAAATATTTCAATATCGGAAAAGGTGGATAAGTAAAGTGATATATTTTCAAAATATGTATAAGTAGCTGAAAAACTGTGAAATAATATTGTGCAGACATGCATTAAATGCTGGCTATTACAGTTTATGTAAATACTGTAATTTCATTTAGAGAGAAGATATTATGTTATTTTTTTGACATTGTTCATTGTGTTTGCCTATTTCTTTGTGTGCAATCCAATCCATGTTTATGATAAGGGTACACACTTCCACTTGTGTTTTGGTTTTGGTACTAAGACATTTTTGTGGCTTGGTTGGGTTGAAAAAAAAAATGGTATTTTCAGTTGATTTTGCTAAAATATTTTGTTTGTTTTGGATTTCTTAAAAAAAAATTGCAATTTTTTTTATTTTTATTATAACTTGTGTACCATGGTGGTAGAGAGAATGGGAGACAACCTGAAGGGTGGGGCAGCTAATAAGTACAAAGAAGACAAAAAAGACAAAGAAGAGGATTAAGCTTCAGAGGACCACTGATCTCAATCAAGCCTAAGAGCAGACTTCAAGCAATGTGGAACACATTGAATATTACAGTACGTAAACCACTGGGATCATAGATTATGTTTCATTTTACTATGTATTTTGGGGGCTTTTTAAATGGATTTAGGTAATCAGGCCATGGATTCCCTTTTTACTTCATGAGCACTGTGCTTATCAAGATCTTAATGAAATCTTTCACTATTGATTTGTGTCAGGTACTGTATGTTTTACATATGTAGCACCCTTTATTTTAAACTCAGGCGTGATGTTCTATTCATTAGTCAATTGCTCTTGTTTCCACCGTGACATTTTGCTCCAATATATGTAATTTAAGTAAATTGTTGCGTCACTACCGTTTTCTGGGAATGATAGTTTCAGAGATTACGCTATGCTAACTCCTTAATCTTTTATTCTCAATAGGACTCTGAATGAAAAGCAAAGCAAATTATATCGGGACTCCTTGTTCCCATAACGGTAGTTCGGCAAGAATTTACGTGAATTGCGCAACTATCGCTAAAATGAAAAAAGAAATATATGAAAAAATGGACCGGCTTTGCATTGTACATGAGTCACTGTGTGCAGAGCATTAAAATAACGGGCGCTACATCTGCACATATTAATACAGTATATACCTCTGGGAGCTGTCAAAAGCTGACTGCTGCGTAAGCAAACAAACAATAGCTGAGACAATAGTTGGTCTACAAATAGAATGCACCTCTGGGAGCTGGGGTAATATGACGTCACTCTGATGGCGTCCGTGAGCGGGTATAACTGCGGAGCTCAGCAGCTGTTTCGGAAGCAGTAGCAGTCTGGTTCAAGCATAGGAGCACGGCTGTATATGGGGTTCACTATCTGTGATGCATTTACTCTTGACATTATGCATATGATGCTGCCACTCTCCAGTTGGCACATTATGGGATATCAGCTTCGGTTTGTGGCTATCCATGCATCTTAGTGTTTGTCTTAATACCATACCTATTCCTTCACCCGATATTTATCTGACAATTCCCTGTTACCATGAGGCATATACCCACTCACCCGTGCTTTCCTACCCCTGATAAGTTTACCATTTGACTGATACCAACAGGGCTACCACGCTGCCTGCGAGCTACACTTAATTGTTTATTTGCACATTGTGCTACTATCACTATACTTTGCATTAGCATTTAGTACTCTTTGTTGTTGCTACCTACCTCCCACCCGCTCCCCTTACAGGGCCTTATTATTAATTTTTATCTTTTTTCCACACATATTATATTTTTGTCACTTGCTTTTCGGCGTATTTATTGGTTATTATAAAAAAGTTTTTTGTTTTAGCATTTTACCAGTGGATGTCTTTGCCACATTGTGGGCTATTAGATATTTATCAGTGGAGGTATATGGTCGTCTCTTCTGGACTATACCTCATTACTTTTGACATACTAGCCTTCTAGTGGATCATCGGGACTTATTAGTTCCTCTTGTGGATATTATATCTTTATGTATTTAATTACGATCATTACCTTGAGTGCAATGAATAGGGGACTGCTGTGACCTTGTCACTTTCTTTGTGGTTTCTCATACTGTATATACCTGGCATCTTTGGCAAGGAAGAGCGAAAATGGCAAAGACTAGAGATGGGCAAATTTGTCAAAATTTGATTTGCCACTTTAACATTTCTGTAAAAATGTTAATCTCTAGTACGGTGCGAATTGGGAAATTTAAAACTATTGCCAAGTTAAAGTTATCTTTGTGAATTTTCAAACGTTCCCCTGCAAACTTGTGAACTTTTGCTAATTTCCCCATTTTCAATAATCACATTTTAAAAAGAAACTAGTACAACCCCCCCCCCCCCCAATTTTAATTTAGCCGAGAAATTCGCCCATCTCTAACTAAATACAAAATGGGAGCCCTTTCACACTTCTCCCTGCATTACTTCCAGCTTTGCCATATTCTTAGGCGTCTCCTCCCCCCCAAAATGGCTCAAAATGTTTTATATTGAACTAAAAGTTTTTAAAGACTTTTGGGGAAGAAGGTTATTCTTTACTAAAGCTTTATCTTCAGAGTATATTGTATTGGATCCTTAGTAATTATGCCAAACAACATATATTGTACCTGTAGCACACAATAAAGCAAGTATACCAAAAATATGATTAACATTCTGCATTTTTGTATACTATATTGTATGACAAAGGCAAAATCTGTGTTGTTTGTCATAATTACTAAGGATCATATTCAATACACTCTGAAGCAGTACATTTGGTTTTGGCAACAAATCTGGAGAATCTTTAGTGCTATAGGAGTTTGACCATTTTATTTCTTTACATTTTATATCCTCTAATTTGTACAGTTTAATTCTAAATCGCAGGTGACATTTTCTTATGCTCTCACTATGAAGGGTATTTGTTTAAATCTTTTTAAAGAAGACACATAATAAAATCATTTTAGTCCTAGCCACTTGTATATCGTGCCAATAAACTATTACAAGTAATAGCTTGCCAATCCCTTCAAAGCACAACTCATAATAAAGCCCAGCACAGCCGAGTCATATAACTAGTGTTCTCTCATTATACGCTTACCTTATCACTGCCATGCTACTCTATCAACAAAGGGGCTACAAATTAAAGCTCTTTTCACCAATTAAAAAGGCCCTTAGAGAAACAGATGCAGTCCAATTTACTGTCTCCGGAGCCACGAGCTGAAAAGCAAAACGCCTCAGATGCTTGAAGGGTGGGGGGTGTTTTTTTCCGAATGGGACCCCACATGGAGATATTTTCCGCTGTCGATGGATGCCACGGTCAGAATTCCGCGGGATCCCCCAACAGCAGGTTTATTAAGTCTTGCTATATCTGTGCAAAACAATATATTTTAGGAAATTGGACTTTGCCCTTTAAAGTACAGCAGCTGCATTCATTCTGAACCCCTTCAGTGTACATCTGCGTGGCTCCAAAGGCGAACAGCCTATGGCACAGAAGAAGGGCAGCCAAAAAGTGTGAGCCATTTGCTGCCGTTCGCTGATGTTTGTGTTGTTAAAGCTTCTCTATTTCAATCTGAAACTCACCATCCCTTTTATCCCCTATATCCAATTTTCTAACTCTATCTATCCATGAAATGTCTGTGAATTGAGTGTATAACCTCTGTTCTTTTAATGAAACCATGTATTGTTATATCTCTGTGCCCAGGACAAACTTGAAAACGAGAAGTAACTCTCAATGTATTACTTCCTGGTAAAACTATTTATAAATAAATAAAAATAAATAAACTGCGGACCCCTTTTAGGATGGATTATGACTTCATGGAGCTGAGTCTGTGCACCAAAAATGTGCATCACTCTATTTTGCTTTAATTTGATAAAATGCTAACATCCTTCTATATCATATTTATTTTATAACCGTAAAAAAAAAACCCGGTACATGTTAACTTACTGGGATGCTGCTTGGGGATGATGCTAATATGGGATCACAGTGCGTTAAACAGTACCGGAGGTTAGTGGAACTCCTCCATGGATAATTGTTTAAAAATGCATAATAAAAAAATACAGTTCCTAAAAAAGTAGAATATTCTTTTGTAGAAGCCCTCTCACCCCTTTGCAGAACTCCAGGGTACCACAGAACATAGGTTGAGAACCACTGTTTTAGGAGTAGAGATGGGTGAATTTTGTTAGCGAATTTGGATCCACAGTGGATCGGACAGTTCCTTTGGTCCACAGATTTCAACGGATCAATGTCAAAAAGGGCGATTCACGTTTTGCGATTTTTTAAATCATCATTATCAATACACTCCGCAGATTCCGCAAACGTTGGACGGATTGGATTTGTAAAGTACAATCCCCGGATTGCTGCATCTGTTGATTGGATTCTACAAATCCGTCCACGGTTGTATCCAATGGCGGATTTTGATGAATCTGCACAGATTGAAACCGTCCAAATCCGTTCGCGGATTTTACACGGCGAAACGGATTTGGAGGTTAACTTCAGCGAAAATCCCGGAGATGGATTTTGGTGGATTCGCCCATCTCTATTAAGGAGAACAATCTAAAATGATACCGAGTTTTAGATGGGTTTTAAAGAAAACAAGTAACTCCTTGTCAGAGAGGAACGAATAAAGAATACTTTTAAGAATCGTGCTTTCTCTCTCTATCTCTCTTTTAAGAATATCATTGCAGGATATAGGATTTCAGATTCGAGTAGCACAGAAATATATGAGAAACCACAGGAGACACATGTAAAAATAGAAACCAAAGGAAAGTGGGAAATCAGGTTTCAAATTCCTATATGTGTTCAGTTATTAATCATACAGACCTAACTGCCTCGGCTTCCAACTTTATTATAGTGGTCCTAATGCTTAGGAATTTATGGTTAACAAATATACATATATACTGAAAAAATATCCTCATGTCTTTTATACTCCTGCAGTACTGTAGTTCATCTTAAAATCAACTCATTGTTACATCCACCAAATATCTCCCAAGACCCCAATGCATCATCATTTTTAATATTTTTCCAAAAAGGTTACAATATACAGTATAATTAGTTTTTTTTACTACATCTTTCCATATTTCCCTCCCATTCCCCTCCCAATACCCCCTTCCAAAACACCAAGCTCTTATCTCTCAGGCAGCAGAAATGCGTGGGTGCGAATTTCTATACAAAATAAAATCTCATACCTTATTGATTAGAGTGTAAATTAATAACTTTTCAAGTTGGCTTAATTTGCATTTCACACGGAATTGCAGAGCCAGGATCAAATGGCATCTTAAAGTGCCATTTCTGCATGGTGTGGACATGCGAAAACTGATCAATGAATACAACAGGGTATATATTAGTGCAGGGTTGCTCCTATTCACACAGAAATATAATTAACACCAATTAATGAGCAGGCCCCACTCCTTGCTCCATTTGGCTGTTTCTTTGTGTTTGAGAGAAAGGGTTGGTGTCAAAAATAAAATAGTCAAATGTGACATTGCCATTGTATTCTCCATACTGTTCCAAAATCTTACTAATACTACAGTCATACATACCATGCACTGACTCAATCCAGGCTGCTGTATAATTAACAAAAGGGCCTTATTCTTAGCAGTCACTGCAAGATGGTATTACAGCTGTGCAAGGGTCCAGAGGGTTCAACCTCTAGATGGTGCTTGACCCTGATAGTATGGGGTCATCTTCCTTGGTCAGGTGTTCCCTCAGCCACTAGGCTGAGGATGAGCACGCTCTTCCCACAATGGGAGAGACTCACAGCTCTCTGCTTCCTCTCTCCTCCAGAGCAGGAACAGGACTGAGCTAAATTTGTATTCCCTCCTAGGAGGAACAAGAAGGGGCGGGCTCATGGTCTATACCTATACCAGATAGGCTTACATAGGCCATGAGTCACCACCTTACTTCTGTCACTCATAAAAGGGGCACGTGGGGGTCAACAAGCCCACAGATTAACCCCTTACAGCCTGCAGCTAGTAGGACTTACATAACAGGGCGGGGAAAGATAGGCAGAATGACATACCCTGTTACACAGACATAAACAAATGGTAATTTGCCTGGATCTTTGGCTAGATCAATTTCAAGCGAACAACTAATTAAAAACAATAGCAAAAAGAAATGTGCAACTTGTGCAAATAGGGTCCTTGGAGGAGCTATTGAAATTAAGCCTACATGTGGTGCTATTAGAATAAATAAGTGTTAACGAAACACAGGTATGTTAAAGGATGTAATAGCTAGTCTTTTAACATTATCTGGTTAATCAGACCTAATGCTCCACTTTCTGTATGTCATGTCATTTCTTGTGACATAAGTGAATACAAAAACACCACTTATCACTACAGTATATTTTTATGCATTAATACTCCCTGGCTGGAACCATGTACTGTATATAGACAGAAACTGTGGATACTTCAAGTGTTATACACTGCATTTTGCTGTGCTATCTCATTTTCAGATGTAATACATCTCCAAATGATAGACTAATAGCAACCAAAACCTCTACTTAGCACAAATGGAAAATAAAATGCTGATTCTTTCACTGGGGGTACAAACACCATTTTTCAGGCTATACAGTTTAATAGCTAGAAGTCAAATTATAACCCATTTATGCAATGCCTTGCATTCCTGTCTAGCAGCAAAAGAGTTAACATTGCTATGTGTTCACTGTAGTAAAATATGAATATATCCTTTTCTCCATCATGCTGCACATGTTAATCTTGAACATAATGCTGCTAAATATTCCTTGTTCCCTGTATTTTTCATGCTGACCAAGATAAATGTATATTTCTCATTGATGCCAGTACAGGAAAAACGTACTGTATACAGCATGCTATTATTCAAATCTCGACAAAGAAACCTACATTGACACTTTATTGTGTGTTCCCTACGGAGCTTGCCATAAGAAGGAGGAGTGGCTCAGTGAGTAATGACACTGACTGGCACTGCGTGTGAAGCAGGGGAACCTGGTTCAATTCCTGGTGTCAGCTCTTTGTGACCTTGAGCAAGTCACCTTATCTCTCTGTGCCTCAGGCAACAAACACATACTGTAGATTTTAAGCACTATGGGCATGGACTGTATCGGCAGAATGTCTTTGTAAAGCTCTACATAAAACTAGCAGGGCTATATAAGAACAAATTATTATTATAATGTTCAATATCTACAGTTTGGAGATATTATAACAGAGCTGATAAGAAAAATAATGTATTATTATTGCTATTAGCAATATGGTATTTTACATTTAACCCATTTAAGAAGTAACATTTACTTTTGCATATGCTTTGGCTTTTCATTGCGTAAACTATTAATTGTAAAGACTGACTAAACACACTAACACACAGCAATAATAATGTTATTAAAATAAGGATTATTGGCCTGTCAAACATATTCTTTTGATTTTTGAATGGTTCTTTAATGAAAATTAATAGTAAGAGGAAAGAGAAACAGAACTTTAGAGCAGATAAATACCATTTGACTCCCCTAGTTGAACTGTAAAAACTAACTCCTGTTTGTTGTTTAATTCCCTTATTATTATAGCCCTGGGTAGTTTTGGGCTATAGGTCTGTCCTCCTCCTGGCAGTGATACCTGGTAAGGGCAGCTGCCAGGAGTAATCATGGATTTCCCCCACACATGCAGTGCAGTGAGTCAGTGAAGGTAGTGTCATCAGGCCTTGAGTCCAATTAGAGACACAGGGGTTGTGCTTAGTGGAGCTACTAACTGCATGGCACTTCCTAATTTAGTCAGTCAGTCCCTACCATGAGAGGGGCAAGGTTACCGTACCAAGCTGACAGGGCTCTGGCAGGCTTGAGGCCCTCCCTCCGGGGAGCGTGGGGTAAACCTATACCTCCTATCTCACTAGGGGATAGGGGAAGAGCAAGAACAACTCTTGGTGCACTTGGCTGGGAGTGTGTTCAGGGACATCCTGAGGATGAAGATCCTTCAAATGCTGTGTTTGTGGCTGGTGAAGAAGGAACCCAAATAAAGTATCCTGTGCTTTTATAAAATACCTCCTGCCTGAGACTGATGTATATTGGGAGGAGTAGAGTTCTTTTGCAGATACTTCACCCCATACAGCTGGGGGCTGCACAAGATGGAGGCGCTGCACCTGTGAGTATAATTTGGGCAAGACTCCAGAAGCCTGACCTGTTATTCCCCTTTACCATCATGCGGAGACCCAGGGCCCCCTGTTACCAGCAGGTATGCCCCACACTGAGCCATGCAACCGTAGTAGCATTTCCCCTAGGAGACCCTATGTGAGATTGGGGGTGGGGCGGGAGGGGTACAGGGTTACATTATGATGGCCTCATACTGTACATCTCCACTAACAAAACTCTTATAGTGATACATGCAGGTATGAAGTTATTTATTGAGGTCTCTCAGCTGCAAAAAAAGAATGCAAATAGCACCAGAGTTTGCAAATAAATAAGTCCCAATGAAATCAATAGGATTTGTATTTTTAAGTCTGGTGTAGTTTTTTTTGCCTTTGTTTTTCTCTGATCCATAGCTGAACTCAGATACATAACCCTCATATGTCCTCATGTGTCCATATAACAGACTCTCCTACACAGGTCTCATCGCCTGCCCCTTGTATTCAATTTTTGCTTCTGGAAGCACTATAATCCCAGGGATTCAGATTATTAATCGCCTGTAATAAGGTCATTATTAAAGTCAATATGACAATGCATCAGGAATACAAACTGCGAAATAGCAATCTCTAACATCAGAGAGACAGTGTGTCTGGGACATCCCTGCCAGGGTATGGTTGTTCTCGCTCCCGGCCTGCAGTTCCCCCACTAGACCACCGGGACTGCTCTTTTGTTTGTCTGCCAGTTCCTAAAGACTGCCTGAAGCCTGCTTTCCCTGATCACTTGCACCTGTCTTTCCTCAGCCAGGCCCCATATAATCCCCCCTTTCCGTGTCTTCCTTGACTGTTTATACTGGTCGTTACCTGTACTGGTTCCTGCTTCAATTTGAATGCCAGCTTCAGTTCCACTTCAAGTTCCTGTCCTTGTTTCTGTTGCTGTTGCCAGACCTCTGCTCGTGACTCTGCCTATGCCTTTTACTGTCTGCCCTGGACTTCTGTGTGTGCTCCCCGATAATGAACCTTTGCAGCCTTGATTCCCGGTTCTGACCCAGACTTTGTCTTCTGTACTTGCTCTGCTATTCCAGTCACTCAATCCTATTTTTTCAGTAGCCATCCTATAACAGAATAAACAGGTCCATTTCATGGATCCTGCCGGAACAGGCACAACTTTGGCTCAGCAAGTGACCTTCTTGGAACCTCTCATTTTGGGCCTACAGAACCAACTGAGACAGGCATTTTCTCAGCTTTACTGCACTGAGATTAAGCTTTTGAGGTTGCAGACGCTGCATCAGGTCACACCCCTCCAGTCAGTGGTTTAACTGCCTCTCCCTGAAAAAAAACCTTTCCTTTTCTTGGGGAACCCATGCTGAAACTGCCATCCCGGAGCCTAAAAGAACATTTTCCATGGCACCCACTTCATCTCTAAGTCATTAAGCAGCCACCATGACACGTGTAATCACATTCCTACAGGATCAACTAGAGCATGCACTTGCTTGGCTTGGCACCACTGAGACTGTGGAAGGAGTTGGCTGAAGGAGTTATGATCCCTTCAGCCACACACCCCTCCAGCCACCAGCCTGCCTCTTCCTGAGAAACTGTATTTTTAACCCAAGCTGAAATTGCCTTCCCGAAGTTAAAAGGAACATTTTCTATGGCCCCTGCCACAAACAAGTTCACCTTTCTCAGATCCGCATGCAATGTTGGATATGCCTATTGATGATTATAAGACTCCTGCTTTGAAGACAAGTTCACCTTTCTCTGATCCCCCTGTTTTGTTTTGATATACCTAAGACTACTTTTAAAGTTGCTGCTTTAAATGCAAGTTCACCTTACACTAATTTCTCTGCAATGTTTGATATACAGTCCCTATTTCTAAGGTTCCCACTTCAAAGACCAGCTCACCTTTCACTAATTTTCCTACAGTGCCTGATATGACTTTTGCTGGTTCTAAGGTTCCACTCCAGGCACAAACTTACCATTCCCTGATTCCTCTGCAGTGCCTGGTATAACAACTGCTGATGCTCAGGCTCCCACTTCAGAAACAAGATTACCTTGCCCTTACTTCACTGTCATACCTATTTTAACCATTGCTACTGTAAGTCAAAAACAGCCTCCTCTGCTTCAAAGACAATGTAATTTGCTTCAGCCATCAATACTGACTCAAACACCTCTTCAACCTGTCCGTGCATGTGTGCGTGTGTGTGTACTGGCTTTGCAATTTGAAGCTGGGATAGGTTTCAACTACACCTTAAATAAGTTATGGTGAGAAAAAAAGTGCCAAAAAAACTCCACCGTATAGCATACAGCAAAGGAAAATAGCACGTATGAGCACATTCACATATCTCAGACAGGTCTGTAACCCTTCTTTACCCCATTATCTCCTCTCTCCAGTGTTTCCACTGCAGCAAGGGATTCTGGGAAATGACATGCAAATGAGCACACAATGTCACCTTTTGCTTCAAATCCATTTTGATATGGACCCCTATATGCTGATGCTCGCCATATTACACAGCATGTCCGCACTGTCTGGGTTAAAGAAGTGTATAGCCAGTAAACCTACTCGCAGACAGCTGTTTCAACCTTTTGCGAATGTTCAGTGTGAGGCTGGTTATACTGGCAGTGCAATTTGATTTATGAAATAATTTCACCAAAAAGATTAATAAATGTATAAAAGAGTCCAGCATAAAGTGCAAAAGAAAAAGTGGGGTAATAAACCAACCCCGATGACATACCCCTGATGAAGTCACTAGCATGTGACGAAACGTATAAAGTCTTTTGAACTTTGATGCCTGTGCACCGCTGTGACGTCCCCCGCTCCATATTTTTCTAGCTGGTCTTATGCTAACATGTGCCACGAACCTTTACCAATCCATTCATTTGATGGGCGATCGTGGATTGCAAAACATCCTTGAGAGAAGCAAGTAATTTCAGACTGTGACACAGAGTATTCTGCAACCTCCTCAGGCTGGTGTCTGGTAAACTATCACATATGTGCTTTCAATGCGCTTTTTATCATGGAAACATTGTTAGTGTGCAGATACAATATATACAATTATCCTCTTTTACAGCTTATTTGCTTGTCACTGCAGGGGTTTGCTGTGCCCTTATGATGGAATGAACATATTATGCAAGAGCAAAGGTCGAAGTGTGATGGCACAGGGGGTTAGAGAGGAGACGAGAACCACTACATTTTTATTTGCACACCGTTAATAACACTAAATGAACAGTTCCCATACAAGGGCAGCCGTTTCATCACCTTGAATCCGAAAAAGAGAAAAATGTGAAAGTAATAAATATCATAGAACAGAATGATAAGTCATAACTGCTGATCATGAACCAGCCTACAAACTGTGCATCTTATGTTGCTGCTAACTAAATATTTTACCTTTTATATTCACCACAGGCTAAATCATCTGTTAAATCTTATTAATTAGTTCTTTTTTTTTTTTTTTTATATATATATATATTCTGTATCAACTTTCCTACTGGGTATGTAAATGAATTCAGTCCCTTTAGTGTTTTGGTCTGACTAAGAGTTAAAAGAAAAAGTGTTTTCTTTTTATTTTTATTATCATCACAGGCGAAACAGAACCGCCAGCCACACTGCACGGAGCTGATTTGCAGATCTACTGATTATTTAGCAGACAGATGTTTTCAAATACATCAGTTGCAAACATAGCCAACTATAAATGAAGAGTAATCAGTGCTCTGCAGAAATACCGAGTGTTGGCAGGAGAAATAGCTGCTGTTGAGATACAGTATCAAGAAATCATTTTCTGTGGCTTTTAATCAATTTATTCCAAGGTAAATGAAAAGGATAGGAATAATTGGAAAAGTACAGCGTAGGCTAAAATTTATAGCGAGACCAAAGCTGAAGTTTCTAGAAATACATTTCTGTTCGACATTTTATTTAGAAACAAAAAAAAACAAAATTCATAATTTTTTTTGTGATTTATTTAATCAACGTGTAACTGTTTTTTAAATGTGATTTGAAGTAGAAAACTGGGAAATATTTTAAGATATATATTTAAGTCTGTAATGAGTGATTACGGAATTGATTCAAAATCATAGTTAGCATGCACAATATACAATTATTTGTTGTGTCTGTGATTACGCAACATTTAACCAAATTGTTCTAAATGGTAGGAAGAAACTATACTTATTTAATCTTCATTTTAAAGGTCCTTTTCTTGGATTGGTTTAGCACACTGCATAGACGTAATTATTACAATGATTATTTTTTAAACATGTCCAAATGGTCTCAAATATTTTAAAAACCAGCACACAAAAAAGTGGTGAATCGTGCATAAAAATTAGTACATTTAACAACACTATAACGCCCCTACAAATAAATTAGTGAGACATGCTGGTGCTGAAAAAGGATCACACCGGAGGTACCTGGCTGGGAGATATGCAAAGTATTGTAACGGTGTTTCCCCCACCCGATAGGGGATTCTGTCATTACAGGTGTGCGGTGCATGCTACCTGTTGGTAAGCAGGAGGGCTGAGTCGTCCACTGATGTTTGGGGAGACCCAGAACTGGTTTCTGGGGTACATACAGTACCCTGCATGGTTCTTTCCTTCCCCAGTAAGATCACACACCAGGCAGAAGTTATAATAACTGGAACGGTTTATTCTATTCAGCTCAAGGCAACCTGTGTGTGACCTGCCTCTCTCAAGTGGGGAGAGGCACTCACTACATTTGGCCAGCAATCCCCTTAAGTACAGCCAGGAGGAGGGCACCAGGTCTGACCCAGGATTGAGTGAACCAAAGCCTGGTTCCACTTACCCCCTGTCACTCAAGGGCACGGCTAGGAGTGGGGAAAATCCATGATAAGTACTGGCAGGCCTGCTCTTACCAGGGCTTACTGCCAGTGAGGGCAGACTGGTAGCCAAGAACCAGTCCTGGCTAAAGTATATTTCAACGAGTCCCATCCCACACTTCCTAAAAAGGTTTACATAACAACTATATAGAGTTGATAAGCTTAAGGTACCAACTTGGCGACTGGAACAGTGTCAGACCCAATAGGACTAGAAGCCCCAACCACTGCTTTTCTAGCTAGCAGATCTAGCAGTGTGAGCTAAACCAGCTGATGGTTAGTAGTGTACATGATCTACTAACCACATACCTCCAAGGGATATCTATATTGTTGATTGTAACCATGAAAGCACTTCAAGCACAAAATAATAATATGTATTTAGGGCTATAAGTCACTGAGGCCAGGTAAGATTAAATAACAGAACATGGGCTACCTGCCTTTTCTCTCTCTCTTCATATTCTAATAGAGATTAAATAAAACACAGGTTTTCTGACACACACAAGTAAAAACAAGACGAAGCACAGCAAATAAAGCAGATGCAGTGAGAAAGTAATATAACAAAGTGACCGGGTGACTTGAGTTAGTACTTCTAAACTTATAAAGGATAAAGACAGTGGGCAATATTTACTAAGCAGTGTTCTGCCATAAGGCACCTTCGGTTCTGGAAAACATTACAGCCTATTCAAATAAATGTACTGTAAGGTGTCTTCCCTTGCCAGAAGGTGTCTCATGGCAGAAGATTGCTTATTAGATATGCTTCTCTATCTCTGAAGAGGATAAAGTGCATTGTACAGGTATTATGAGCACTCAATGAGAAGTAGAGATGAAAACAAACTAAACTGTAACTGGTGCTAGCCATCGGCTTTATTATCTCACACTACTAGAGCTGTTGTTCTGAATAACAGAGGTTGTGTGTGTTCAACTTCTGATCCTGTTGGGTCTGACACCATACCCCATTCCACATAAGAAATGTTAGACTTGTTAACATAATAACACTTTGGGGATAATGCACTAAGCTCCGATAAGCCACTTATCGCCACCTTATCACCAAAAAAGCCTACTGCTATTCAGTAAGCCCCGATAAGTCATGATAAAAGAACTTTTCGCCCCCCAACATTGCAGAGATAAAGAAAATCTCCAAACGCGTGGCTATAAGCCACTTATCGACAGCTTTTCAAACTCGTGCTATTCTAGAATGGAGATTTCCTCTCCAAATCGTCTCGCCAGGAAAAGTTGGGAAGAGGGTGGTGAGAAGCAGCCGATAAGCGGTGAGACGGGACTTACAAAAAATAATGCATTTTTCCTGCATCGGATTGATGCCGGGAGTCACCGGAACTGATATCAATTAATATCTGCACCATTATTATAAGCACCGGAGACCGCCGGCATCAATCCGATGCAATAAAAATACATTTACAGTCAACTTCATTACCTTAGTGGCTATCACTGGTATTCGGGTATTTCTGCATACCATGATAACAACGCTGTCAAAAATGGCGATTTGAAAACCTGGCATTTTTTTCTGTTGGAGCTTAGTGCAAGGGCCCCTTTGTGTGCTGTGGGAAGCTAGTGCAAACACTGTAGTTTGTAGAGTTTTATTTATTTTTAAATAACGTTTTTCAATTCAGTATGTGTCAGGCACTCTGGAAAATGGCACGGTGAATATTTTTTCCTTATTCTGTTATACCGTAGCCACATTTGTGCATACCCTTCATGTAGCACCAATGTGTGAGCAGTGAGCAGCTCAAAAGTAGTATGTGACAGTAATACTATCCATCAGCTGGTTTAATTCACACTGCTAGAGCTGTGGCCTAAAAAAGCTGTTTTTGTGGGTTCTAGTCCTGCTGGCTCTGACAATCATTCCTGTCATTAGGTTGTACCATAGGCTTATCAACGCTATATAGTTGGTATGGAAATTATTTTAGGAAATGTGATGTGGGACTCATTTAATTATAGTTTGCATAGGCATTAGCATATCTCACAGCCAGGTATCTCAGGTGTGCTCCTTTTACAGCACAGCCATTCCTATTTGTCGCTTACTCTTTCACAAAAACATCATTAACTGTTCTTTCAAGTACTGTAGTAAGTTATTAAACAAATCAAGATCAATGGGCAGAATGGGCCTGGATTTAAAACATAGAACAAATATATCTTTGTTCACCATTTTTGTTATACAATTAAACATATGCCTTACGTGATCACTAAACAGTCAACCAAGACTGATTATCACAGATCCTTTGAACATTATACATTCCTTTCATTTGCAATTTCTGTTTATATATATAGATATATATATATATTTCCATAAATGAAACTCAAGAAGTTTGCTGATGTAGGAGAATATTATCCTTAGGGTGCATTTAGACATTAGCTGATAATAGCGTATACTCAGCATGGTTAAGGAACTTCTTTTAAAATTAGCAATTCATGTTTTGAAAGCATGCAAATATAACCATATTATAAAAGCTGAGCACTTACAAAAAGATTCACATAATCCATTATTTTGATTTTAAAACAGTGGCTGAAATGTAAGACAACATTTTACATTTGAATTATCACTTACACTCTTAATAGGATCGCCATTGGGATTTGGTCATGTTTGAGGGAGGGACAGTCTCAGACTACTATCTGAACGAAGCCATGATCATTTACATCCCACTTGACTCTGGACTCTAAATCAATTCCATATCCAGAAAATGTGTGCTATGGGTATAATTAGAATATTGTAAGTCTAGTTAATAGAGCTACTCACAGATCTGACATTTCAGGGTTCTGGAGACTATATAGATGTAGCCAGGTACCCCCTGGGCTACTAAACCACTTCTCTGCCTAACACATAAGCCCTGGTACCAGTGCAGGTTGTGTTAGGGTTAATCATTGCCCTTGCTGCAGTAAACAACTCCCTAGTATTGACAAGGGGGGGCCTAAGTCCTGGGTACTGCCCATTACCGGGGCTATGACTTGGGACCCTCCCCTGGTACATAGGATATCATTTTATTTTCCCTTTAATCTTGCATGTTAGACTGGTAATGTGGTGTCTATTGTTCTGTGTAACAAACTCTCTCTCTCCAATATAAATGCAGAGACTGTAACATTCCATAACCTTTATTCTATACTTATCCACACAGGATTGATAACAAAATCTGCCATTGATTTTTGTTGTAAACTGACTTTGCCTTTTGACCTGAGAGTCAAGGTGAGGCAAACTAAGAATACACTTTAGCACAGTAGCTTATTTTAAGAGGAGAATTAGCAAACTGCAGTAAAGTAATAGCTATGAAAGCTAAGTCAGTAGAGGTACTGTATGTGGTTGAAAAGGGAATGGTCCTTTTCAATCATACTAGAACTTTCTACTGTCTTTGATTCTGTCGACCACCCTCGCCTACTCAAACCTTTCCTTTCCATTTGCCTTTGTTGCACTGTCCTCTTTTCATTCTCTTTCTATATATCTGGCTGCTACTTCATGTTACATTTGTTGTCACCTTCTCTACTCCAATCCCATTTAATGTTGGTCCGTCACCAAAAGATGTGCAACATTTTCTTAGGAGGTCGCTTTTCTCAAAATTTGCTCGATTTGCTTAATGATGATGATGATGATGATGATGATGATGATGAGTATGATGATGATATGGTGGCAATGGTTGATAAAATGCATGCATGATAAATGACCCCCGTGATGTCAGTATAAAATGGAGAGATCTGGACTTTTATACTATCTCTTCAAAGACAGAATAAAATACTGTTTGCCACATGGTTAAGAGACTGTGGCAAATTGCAAGGAGAAGCTAATTGTCTAAATTTAGCATAGGTTGAACTTGATGGACCTACAGTATGTCTTTTATCAACCTCATCTGCTATGTAACTATGGGCCTCATGCAGTAAGGCCCGATAAAATCTTTTCACCAAGTGTGGCGGATAGGTGGGGGATCGGCCTTTTTTGGCGATTTGCCCTCGCAGTATTCAGTAAGGGCCGAATCCTTCCGATCCCTGCCGAAGCACTGCGAAAGCAAAGCTGCTGATGAGCCTGTGCCGATACAGCCTAGCTCCCGATAAGCCTTCCGATAGGCCTTTGGTGGCGATAGATGTTTGCAGCAGAGAGAGACAAGCCGCTCTCTCAACGCAAACATCGGCAACAAATAAAGTATTTTTAAACAACTTTTACTCCTAGTGTACATGTGCACGGGGTCTCCGGAGCTGAACCGCGTTGGTTTCAGGTCGGGGGACCCCCTGCTTCCCGAGATACAGGCACCTTTATGAGGTGCCGGTATCTCCTCTGCATTTAAAGGTCCCGATCACGTGACCGCGGCATGTAAACAAAGCAGAGGGATACCGGCACCCCATAAAGGGGCCTGTATCTCGGGAAGCAGGGGGTCCCCAGACCTAAAACAAAAGCGCTTCAGCTCCGGAGACCCTCTGCACATCTACACTATGAGTAAAACACACACATCAATAAAGACTCGTTCCTTACCTTACAGGGTATCTGCTACGGTAACGAAGCAGCATGAATATTTATTTAATAATACTGTACAGTGAGCAGGGGGTCCCCCGAGCTGAACCGCATCACTTTATGGACCAGGGACCCCCTGCTTCCCGAGTTACAGGCCCCGGTATGTGTCATTGGGTGGCAGTGTCGCCACCATCTTTATATCGTCCCATTCGCGACATGCCCGCTATAAATATGGTGGCGACACTGTAACCGATGCCCCAAACCGGGGCCTGTAATTCGGGAAGCTGGGTGTCTCTGAGACACAAATTAATGCGGTTCAGCTCAGGGGGCCCCCTGCTCCCGCACAATAGTATTAAAAATACATAAATGCTGCTTCATTACCATAGCGGATAGCCGCTAAGGCAATGAAGGGGTTAAGGCAGAATAGCATGTTTATTGGGGACATTTGCCCCCAATAAACATTGCAATAAACAACATACACCCCCTGTGTATGTAAAAAACATAAATAAAAATAAATACATTAAATACATATAGTACTCACCACCCATGTCCGGCTGCCACGATGAAGGCCATCCTCATCTTCATCCTGCCCATGCCCCATCCGCTTCTGCAAAACAGACACAAGAATTAAAACATCCAATGTAATGTCCCCTAACCCTTTAATCACCATAGCGGTTATTAACTGCTACAGTCATTAAGGGGTTAACCCACCATCACCCACATACCCTCCCCCACTAACCCCCCCAACCCTGAGGCCCAACCACCCTCACCCACTACCCACAGGGGAGTCCTACCAAATACCCTTGGGGCCAATACCCCCTCCCCCAGCACATACAGTACATACAGTACAATAATGAGCCAAATAACTATTATCCACATAGGGATAATACATTATTTGGCCATTATTAAACACATTCAATACCGTAATAAAGTAAAGAAAATTGTACTAACCTCATCAATAAAAAGGCTCCGTCGCCAGCATCATCCTTGGGGTCCGTTGCCAAAATAATAAATAGCCAATATATCTCAATTACATTAACATACCAATGAACCCCTTAATCACCTTATCGGGTACTAACCTCAAAGGTAATTAAGGGGTGAAGCCATCCTGCAATGGCAACACCACTTATGCATCCTCAATGAATTAAAAAGCAATTTCCTAACCAAATCTCATTTAATCATTCAATCTGAAGGCTCAAATGCAACTTAAAACATTGCATTTACAGTGTATACATGTAGCATAACATGTAAACTACATGTACACGCTGCAAATCAATGTTAACAATACAATAATCCATCTCAAATAGCCTGACATCACAAGAACTATATTATGTAAGCAAATAAAGTCACCATCAATGAATTAACAGACATGAATTACATCCCTAAACAATTAAAATACCATCCCTACCAATTACACAATTAACTATAGCTATCGTAACAGAGAACAAGTTCAAAATATACAAAAAAGGACACCAACAATTACAATATACTAAAGCAAGCCTCTCCATAACCTACAGTACAGCATAGAAGCCCAAAAATTACATCTCTCTAATAATAAAATACATTTAACACACATCTATGCATAGCAGCATAGCCACAATCATTTACAATACAGAAAATCAAGCTTTAACAACACTAGCATTTCTTACCCTGTATGTATATATCTCTCTAGACATACATACATACATACATACATACAGTGGCAAGAAATGATATGCATAAAAAAAATGAAGACATGAAAAAGCAAAAAAAAACACATTAACATTAAATACATTTCTTTATTTAACTTACCATTACTTGCCCCCACCGACTCCCGTTGATCAGCTTACTCACGAACCAATCCACGAACAGGAACCCATAAAATAAAAAACCATAAAATAATAAACATTAAAATAATAAAACACGACAATCCAGGGATCTTCTAGTTGTAATCCATCTTCATCTGTATTCTTCTACCTTCTTCCGGGGTCTTCTTGCCATCCGGTGCCACGCCCTGGTCTTCTTTCTTCAGAGGAGGTCCTTCCTCCTCGGCGTCTGGCTTCAAAATGAGACGACATAGGCTTTTAAAGGCCTATGACGTCACATTTTCGTCATATGGTTCCCATGGCCCTGATTGGGCCGTGAAAACCATGTGTTTTGGCCGATGTAAAAAAAAATGATGACGTCACTTAAAGGCAATGACAGCACAGCCAATCAGAATGGCTTTGCTGCAATTGCCTTTAAGATGACGTCATGAAAAGACACATGGCCGGACTCACATGGTACGGCAGCGAATCAGAGCGTGGGAAGTCTATCTCTACTCTGATTGGTTCAAGTACCGTGTGACAGAGGCTTGGGGGAGAATGGATGTGACGTCATTGAAAGCCTCTGTCACATGGTACTTGAACCAATCAGAGTAGGGATATCCTCTCCACGGGAACACAGATGCTGCTGCTGTATGCACTTCTTGTTCCTGGCACTCACGTATCTCTATGGATGGATCTCATAAGAGGGGGGGGGGGGGGGGGGGGGGGGGGGGGGAAAAAAAGGGAAGGGAACAGAAATAGTGTAAAATCGTTTTTAATCTAAAAAAGACTTGTAAAATATAGCTAATCAACTCACATTCGGTGAGAATATAGCAGGCGGTAGAGAGTATTTAGCGAGTCTCTCACACTCGTGTAGAATCGCCGGTTACCAGTCCTCTCCGCAGTTTCCGCTACTTCCGCATCACGTGCTCGAACGTAGTGAGTGACGCGGTGTGTGACGCGGCCCAGCTCTCGCGAGCTTCACTGTCTGCCAATGCAGATATTCACTGCCGGAGCTCTCTGTAAGTGTCTCTCCACACAGGCTCCTCGGCGTGTCTCTCTCTCTGTTCTCTGCTGCAAGTCAACGCTGGCTATGTATGTGCTGGGGGAGGGGGTATTGGCCCCAAGGGTATTTGGTAGGACTCCCCTGTGGGTAGTGGGTGAGGGTGGTTGGGCCTCAGGTTTGGGGGGGTTAGTGGGGGAGGGTATGTGGGTGATGGTGGGTTAACCCCTTAATGACTGTAGCGGTTAATAACCGCTATGGTGATTAAGGGGTTAGGGGACATTACATTGGATGTTTTAATTCTTGTGTCTGTTTTGCAGAAGCGGATGGGGCATGGGCAGGATGAAGATGAGGATGGCCTTCATCGTGGCAGCCGCACATGGGTGAGTGCTATATGTATTTAATGTCCTTATTGCTGTGTATGTATTTTAAATGGACAACTGCACTATATCCATTTGTGGATAATAGTCATTGTGCCCATTACTATAACTGTATGTTAGGGGGTATAGGTTGTTGTTGGGGTCATATATATATGTTATATATAATATATACATATATATATATATATAATATATATATAAAATATATATATTTATTTATTTAGTTAGTTAGTTAGTGTGGGGCTGGTGTGTGTATTTTTTATTATTGTGGGTAGTGGGGGTGGGTGAAGGGGGTATTAGCCCCAACGGTGGTTGTTTAGGGCTTGCGGGTGGGTAGTGGGAGGCCTTAACCCCTTCATGACCGTAGCGGTATTAAGGGGTTAAATGCCCCCGCAAGCCCCCCGCAAGTCCTAAACTCACACCCAGGGCCAAATACCCCCTTCACCCACCCTCGCTACCCACAATAAAGATGGCACGGTGGGTTAACCCCTTCATTGCCTTAGCGGTTAGCCGCTAAGGTAATGAAGTGGCTTTAAATGCCTTTTTCCTGCCTCGGATGCATGCCGGGGGGCTCCGGTGCAGGTATCAGCTCCGGAGACCCCCGGCATCAATCACAGGCAGGAAAAAGGGCTGATTTTTTCTAAGTGTCGCCCCGGCCGATGCTTCTCCTCCAGCAAGTTGCCAACTTTAGTTGGCGGGCTGGATTGGCCATAAAATCTCCAATCTGGGGTGCCGATCAGCACCGAAAAGCTGATCGGGGCTTCCTGAATTCAGCCGGGTTAAAAAAGTGCCGATAAGTGGCTTATCGCCAGCCGACTCCCGATAATTTCTTATCGGGAGGAAAAGTTGCCGATAATTCCCACTTATCGGCGCTTACTGAATCTGGAAGGAAAAAAATGGCTATAAAATGCCGAAAAAGCCTTATCGGGGCTTACTGCATGAGGCCCTATGTAATTGATTGTGTCCAGGCAGTGGGAGTACATTTCACGTATAAACCAACAACACAGTGGTCATCATCACCATCGACACATCTTTTCTCCTCTCAGGCCTCCTTCAAATGATTTTTGGTTGAGGTGTTGTTGGTAGGGGTAGTGGTGGTAGGGTTCCTTGTGGCGAGAGCAGTAACAGCAGCAGAAGTCATGGCCCATCTCTATAGGAAATGCTTCATGACTATGGCATGGTTCGCAGTAGCGCAGAAGCAGCAGACACCTGTAGTGCTACTAGTGCCATGGACATGGTGGAGGAGTATTTGGTTGATAGTTCCTTCCTGCCTCCAGACCCTGCTCCTCTAGAATACTGGGCTGCTAAAACAGAAACATGGCCCACTTTTGCAAAGTTAGCAGAAGAGTGGCTGAGTTCTCCTCCTGCAAGTGTAATGTCAGAGAGAATGTTTAGTGCTGCTGGTGCAATCCTAACTGACCACCGGACAAAACTGTCCTATATTTTACCTTCTGTCAAGAAGAATCAACATCTGATTCCACGGAAATATACAGTCCCTTCCCCTAGCATTCAAGCTGGAGTGGGGTAATTACTAAGACTTCAAAACTACCAGTACCACTAAACTAATAATACCAGTACTATAACACTTTAAAAATACCTAACAATAGCTGTCTGCCCATCTCCAATATCAGTGCCCATGGCAGAGATGTTGTCAATTAGTATGACTAGTACCAGTGGTAGTACTGGCCAGTGTGTTGCCAGACTCCACTCCACCGACAGCCACATCATCCATTGCAGAAATGTGCAAATACTTTATGACATTACATTAGTTAGATTAATTTTTACCATATAATGGGGGACCAAACAAGCCAACACCCAAACTTCCATGCTATGCCAGGCAGACACGACTACACCCTAAAATTTGGCAAAATTGGCAACTGGCAATACTGGATAGCCAGTCATCAATTATGTAACATCCTGGTTGCCATTGGCATAGTGCACAAATCCTGTTGTATTTACTAGGAAAGCATTATATTTGATTCCACGGTTTAGGATGAGCGCGTAAACCTAATATAACAAAGATGAATGAAACACATAAAAAAAATTGAAACACCATCAATTGGTTGGTTTTGGTAATAAATTGTCCTAGTATTCTCAAACTTCAGTTAAAAATGGTAATGTCTGACCAATATAATACTCACACTATATTGTGTGGTATTTTAAAAGCCTATAAATCAGCCTACTTTTCAATGACAGCCGAGGCACTGGCAACAAAGTTGTATGTTCATATGTACTGTAAGGACATTTACTGGCAACAAAGTTGTAAGTTCATATGTACTGTAAGGACATTTACTGGCAACAAAGTTGTGTGTACTGTATTTGGGGATGTTTATATAGTGCCATTCAGGTACAGAGCGCTTTACAATACACTTGATATAATAATATAACACAAAGGGAATAACCCTTCACACATAAAACACTGCTCTTTGGGGCAGGAGTCAGTGCCCCAAAGAGCTTACAATCTAAGTGGTAAGTTGGTAGAACTTAGAGACAGTAGGAGGGTGTTCTGGTAAGTGCATCGGCAAGGGGCCAAGGTCAGTGCATATGAGGTGTATAGTATCAGCCTGCGGAGATACCCATATGCTTCGTTAAAAAGTTTTGTTTTTTAGAAAGGTCCTAAAAGTGGAGAGAGAAGGTGCCTGTCGAATATTGAGGGCATTCAAGAGGTGTGTGGCAATGAGTGACACGGTTTTATATGGGACAGGGCTTTAGATATGAAAGGGGTAGACATCCTGGAGCAGAACGCAAGTGTCGGGATAGTGCATAGTTATTAGGGCTGAGATGTAAGGAGGGGCAGAAGAGTGTATAGCCTTAAAAGAGAAAAGGAAACCCCCCTCCCCCCCTTAGATCTCCCCCCCCCCCCACCAACCAACTGAAAAATACCCATTTTGGGAAAACATGTTGTTTAACTCAGTTGAAGAGTCATGTCATGTGCCTATGACATTGTCGTTATCATTTGGATGTATGTTGTTCTCAATAAAAAAAAAGTGATACAAAAAAAAGAGAGCAGGAAAAATTTGGAAGTAATACAGGATTTAATTGGAATAAAAGAGATGAATTTCGGCAGGAGAGATGCTGAGAAATATTTAGGAGAGATTAAAGTGATTCAAACGGCAGCATTTAGGAATTTTTGGATAGATTGTACGGGATACAGGTGAGTGGCAAGAAGTCTGGATAGTAGAAGGTTATATTGTAGAGACGGGAGAGAATGAATTACAGTTTTAGCACTAGAGCGACAGATGAAAGGGTGTATCTTTGTAATGTTATGGAGGAAAAAAATTACAAGTTTTAGCTACATAGTGAATATGGGAGGATAAAGTGTGGAAGGAGTGGCACCTAGGTATAGGCTTGTGATACTGGGTGTATGATAGTACTGCCAACAGCAATGTACAGTAGAAGGGGGAAGTAGGTCCAGGCTTGGGAGGAAGTATGAGGAGCTCCCTCTTTTGACATGTTAAGCTTGAGTCGGCACAGTGCCATCAAGGATGACATAGCAAAGAGACATTCAGAGACTTTAGTCTGTACAGGGGTTTAAATGTGAATTTGTGTCTTATCAGCATAGAGTTGATATTTGAACCCAAAAGATTTGATAAGGTCACCCAGAGAGAGTGTGTAAAGAGAAAAGAGAAGAGATCCCAGGGCAGAGCCCTGGAGTATGCCCACAAAGAGGTGTTAGCAAACGAGAAACAGAGAACGATGGGAGAGGTAAGAGGAAATTCAGGATAGAGCTCTGTTACGGATTCCAGGAATATGGAGAATGTGAAGGAAAAGAGGGTGGTCCCCATTATCAAAGGCAGCAGAGAGTTTGAGTAATATGTGCAGTGTAATAGCATTTGTCTTTGGCAGCATGGAGGTCATTAGTTATTTTAGTAAGGGCTGTGTCAGTGGAATGAGCAGTTGTCCATAAAGGCAGCTATTGTCTGTAACAACGATCAAGCACTGTTTAAATACCACTTAAATTCTCACATTATTGTGGTCTTAAAATAAAAATAAATACGTTTAGTTGGATGAGCAAAGTGATCGAAGCGAAGATATCAACTAGACATTGTGACCACTTTGTGTGTGTTTTTCTTTGTCTGTTTTTTTTTCTGTTCTCTCTCCTCGGACCAAATAATTTAACCGATTCTGATGACATTTTGAAGGTATCTTTCTATCCTATTCCTATCTTAGCTCTGACAGAAGTTTCAACCAAATCTGTGCAGCCACCATCTTGGAATTCATTTTTTGTTTTTTGAAGTGATAAAAACTAAAATAAACAGTATATCCAAATAACCAGATTTTTTTTTTATACAAAACATTAAATGTATTATTTTGCAACTTACAGTATAGTAAAATTTCAGACAATTTGCTTAAACTGTTTCCGAGAAATTAAATATTTAAAATGAAAATAAATTGATATCCACCCGTAACAAACAACCTGCAGATTAACTTTGACATTTAGGTGGCAATAATAATAATTCACTGTTCAATAGGATTTTTTTTTTTCACGATATCCATGATGTGAGATTGTCCTTGTTACATGAAAATCTTTTGCCGTTTGAAAAAAAAAAGTGATCATTTTGAAAGACCATAGCAGGCCTACAGTATCTGGACAACCTCATTTCCAGTGCCTGGATTATCAGTAGAAACTAGGCTTATTTATTTGCTCGTATAATACTGCACAATAGTAGAGAATTCAAATGAACAGATGTTTCCAACTGAAGTTTGAGAATACTAGAACAATATGATGTCAAAATCCACCAATTGATGGCGTTTGACATTTTGTTTTGCTGTGTTTCATTCCGTGTTATGAATCTTTGTCCTATTAGGTTTACTCGCTCAGGAAACCTGTTGCACAGTGAGTAATTATCACTGACACCCAGATGTCAAAGTAAATGTACAGGTGGTTGCTGTACCGTGTTTGTATCGTACTTACCAATTAATTTTCATCTTAACTATTTAATTTCTCTGAAACAGCTCAAGCAAATTGTCTGAAAATATACTGTACTACAAGTTGCAAAATTGTACATTTAAGGTTTTGTATCCAGAATCAGGTCAATGAGATGCCAATGAGATGTACCATTTTACAATTTTTGTATCGCTTACAAAAACAGAAAATGTACTGAGGGGGCTGCATTCATTTTGGTTGAAACTTCTGGTAGATCTAAGTTCTGGCAGAAATTACCTTCAATTGGTCATCAAAATGGGTCAAGGTGTTTGGCCTCTGGAGACAGAACACAGGAACAAAAAATATATAAAAACACATCTAAAGTGCCCACACATATCTGAAAATGCTAAATTGCTTGATTGAGCAATTTGCCCTGCTAATAAATCTATTGGGGTCGTCAATAATTAGCACTTCCCACCATCAAGAGTTTGAGTTTTCTTCCTCAATCCGCACATTCATAATAGTGGACTATAGCAATGTTACCTTATTGGTCAGCAAGAGTGCTGTTGTCTTTTTACCACTTCAACACTGGTACTGTATTCTGTTTATTTATATGGCACTAGCAGCAGCTGCTACTACTTTAATCACTGGTTTTTTATATGTGTGATCGGATCTATATATATTATATATATTATATATATATATTAGTATATAATATATATAATATATATATAATATATCAATCAGAAACAGATGGCACTCCATTCAAATGAGTCAATGGACAAGGTGCATGCTTCATAGAGTAATGATAGGTAACAGCTGCTATCACCAAAGCGACAGCAAAGATACAGCACTCAATTTAATCAGCACAAAGATAACCACGTTTCGGTCCTCTAAGGGACCTTTCTCAGGCTTTTGCACTTTTTGTTTGATGGAAATTTGAGTGCTGTGTTCTTTGCTGTCGCTTTGGTGATAGCAGCTGTTACATATATATATATGTATATATTAATATATAGATTATATTAATATATATATAATATATATATATAGTATATATATATATAACCAAAAAGAGGAACGCGGATCCCATAGCATAATACTGTATTTTAATGATGGTATATGCTGATAGAATAAGGGCACTTACAATATGTAAATTAATTAAAAGCAGTGGTTGAAAAGTCTTTAACATCACCCGCAGGACCCTCCGTTTGCTGATCCACGTGTGGTGTATCAAACCAGCTCCTGCTGCGGACGTCAGGGAGATGCGCACGCACAATCTCCTCCTGATGCTCAAATCCCGCGAGAGTTGGCGGCCGGGGATGAGACTGGATACCAGCACAGCAGGCTCTGCTCTATTCACTGATAAAATATGGATAACCACAGCGGACGGGCTCCAAAGTGTGGCGGATGAATGCCAAAAGTACATAGATGAATGAATATATATATATAATTTAAAGTCCAATAAGACTCCTTCCCTATGCGTGTCGTCGCTGCATGCGACTTCCTCAGGGGAAAGCACTTTACTAACACAAAACCACATTTATAGACCAGTGCTAATAGATAAATTTAAAACACATGAGTGATAGTTGAATGCTTACATAATTAACTTTTGGGGCTGGGTGAAAACATGGAGAAGAACATGGAAAGAAACATGAGGTTAATAAGGGGAACACAAAAAACATAAAAAAATCCCTAATGAATATAAAACCAATGAATTCATAATGATAATACATATATCTTTAAAAACATACTGATGAAACAATAATACTGCTAAAAACATGGATAATTAAAATTACAGATACAAGATAATATATATTAAAAAATGGAAAATAAAATAAAATTAATCACTTGATAATGTAGAAATTTTGTATGGGCCTTACAAATATAGCCTCATACACATTCAGAACAACAATGTTCCACACATCAAGTGTAAACAACTACAGAGAGAGCATATTTTAATGTATATGATTCAATCTTTAAGGCTATAAAAACCATAAAAGAACTTCTCAAACATATATAAAAAGTGTAAATATATATATATATATATATATATATTTTTTTTTTTATATATATATATATATATATATATATATATGCTTAGTGCATAATTATGCACACAAATATGTGACATTAATAAAGGATATCTAGGTTTTTAAAACATAATTATATATAACAACACTCCAATTATATACTTCAACAATAGTTTATCATATCAAAAATATCACAAAAAATATTATCTAATGATATCATAATGGATGTTGTATAGAAAGGATGATGTGGTCAACAGACGAGCAAGGAGACCGGAAAGATGCTACACCAGCGTGCTTGTATCTATATGTTCATTGAACCCCTTGGGTGACAAAGTGTCCAGTGTATAAATCCAGAAGGTCTCTCTGAGACACAGCCTCCTGAATCTATCACCCCCAATGAGAGACACTGACACGTGCTCGATACCCCTAATAGTGAGAGATGCAGGATCTTTGTTATGACAAATAGAGAAATGTTTAGAGAGACTATGAGCAAGATTACCATTGATGATGTTGCGTCTATGCTCTAGGAACCTAGTGCTCATAGGACGTATGGTTCTCCCTATATATTGGGGACCACAAGAGCACGATATGAGATAGACCACATAGGCGGAGAGACAGTTGATCCTGCCCTTGACTTCATGCTCTCTCTGATTAGAGAAAGAACAGAATTTGTCCCCGGCAATAAGATGTTTACATGTAAGACATCTGTTACGTCCACATGAAAAATTGCCGGAGAGACGGTCAGACACAACTGCATTCCCACCCGTAGTTGCTCTCAATCGACTAGGGGCCACAATGTTCTTGATGTTCCTAGCCTTTTTATACGTAACCGGGATACAAGTGGGTAGAGTAGGTCACAGGAAAGGATCATTCCTGAGAATATTCCAGTGGCTGTTCAATACCTTTTAGATTTTATATGCAGATTGGTTAAATTTGGTGATGAACCTGGGACAATTCGCTTGGTTAGATCCAATGTCATTGATACCATCAGTCCTAATTGGACGAGTATTGACCTTGGATTTAGAATTGGCAAGAAGTAAATCCCTACTGGTATTCCTGACCCCAGGTTCTATGTCTTCAGCACTATAAGATGATATATGTTTAATAAATACATTTTCCTTCATAATTGAAGAAAGCCCTTCTATTTTTTGTTTGTATCTAGTTTTTGGATTTGGTTTTGTCCAGATTAGAATCTTCACTCTACTCCCATTACAAAATTCCTGTTTCTTAATGAGCAATCTATAAATGCCTATTTACAGCCAATGTATTACTTTTATTAGATTCTAGATTTAGCACAGACTATTTTTTCTGTTTGACAGATAGATACACTGGCGACACACTTTATTCGAGCTCGGCTAGTCCCACGAATTCGGATATACCCGGGTGTATTGAGGTTTGTGACTGTTTTCTGCCCGAGAGCATTGCGTTATTTTCCAGGCAGGGATTGAAGCATTTTATTCCCGCTGGCTGCAATACTGCACAGTATATATATATATATACTGCATTACAATTCATGAATTTATGCCATCTGGTAGACACGCGAAGCATTGCAGCCTATTAAATCCTAATCATTATCATTTAACAGATCAGCCGCCCGTCAGCCAGGCATGAACCCAGGCTGGGAAGGCAAACGCAACGGGGCTTGTCAGAGGTGAGGAGCGGCGCATTCCAGGTATCTGCCAGGTACATACTGGGTATTTGCTCGAATAAAGTGTGTCGGTGCAATAGATAGATAGATAGATAGATAGATAGATAGATAGATAGATAGATAGATAGATAGATAGATAGATAGATACAGGTTTTTATATAGAATAGTGACAGAGTCATCGATCCCTTCTATCTCACAGAACGTGCTTGGTTAGCAGCATGATGGGGTTAACCTTTACTGATAGCAACTTCAGGTGCAAATAATTAACCTGAGCTGCAATGTTTAAAAGACAGCCTGGGAACATTGAAAACTGTGTTTCATACAGAGGATTTTGAGATGGCTCTGCATGGCTCTGTATGGCTGTTTACCTGAGTCCTGAGACATGGCATGTCTGCCTTGGAAAGGACTGTTTGTTGTGTTTCCTTACCTGTCAGGGTAAGGTCTACCCATTGAAATTCTAAGAAAAAAAGAAAGGTGGTGTGAAATAGCTCTAATGGGAATTTAAACAATTGACCCTAGTCTGAGGGTGAGCCCTATGGTTGAAATTCTGCTACACTTTCTACTTTATTTTTGAACAGTAACAGCTTAGCTGGTCAGCAATGGTAGTTTCTGTAGTCAAGTTATTTTTTTTAGTTATCCTCCAGAGTGGAGTAGGTTTTATTTGGTTACCATGCCTTAAAAGGACAATGTAACCCCAAGTGTTTTATTTTAAGTCTGTGAACAAATTAAATCATAGTGAATTACACTCCTGCTGCAAACTGCATGTTTCTCATTAAGCACTGGTCATCTATATATATATTTGCTGCCAGATATTTTAGAAACCAAAATGGTTAAAAAAATTATTGTGATCAGCATCAGCATGTAGTGAGGAGCATTACTGCATTTTAAACTCTTCAGAAATTCATTTAACTGAGGTTAAGCTACCAGAAAGGAATAAGGTATGTTGATTGCCATCCAAAACTTATTATCAGCTCATGAACAAGCTTTAGAAGAACACCCTGTCTGAGGAGCATTCTAATCTTTTAATGAGTGCCAAAAGGGCTTCATAATACAAGCAGCATCCCAGTGGAGCTGGTGTGTGTGTGTGTGTGTGTGTGTGTGTGTGTGTATGTGTGTGTGTGTGTGTGGGTGTGTGTGTGTGTGTGTGTGTGTGTGTACTGTGGCGTGGTGTGTACTGTGGCGTGGTGTGTACTGTGGCGTGATAAAGTTTGTGAACCCCAATAATAATTATGGAAATTTCATAGTTTTTTCATGATAACCTTCTTGAATCAAAACCAGTCTTTTCTTAAATATCCAATATGGTTTATATTAACCAATTCCATGTCTTTTAAAACAAAATGATGTACAGTATAAGTTAGAAAAACACTGAGTAATTAAGAGTCAGGATATGTGCAAAAATAAGTGAATCCCTGGCTTTATCAGCTAAGTTTAAAGGGAAAATTGGAATCAGGTGTTTAATAATTATGTAACAAAACAATGGTACCGGGCGCTTCTAATAGTGAATTAATTTCAATAATACAGGTGATATAAACGTGATGTGAATATGTGAATTACAAGAAAATATATAAATATATATATAGTGAATAAAAAATCCTTCACCAAATGTGAAAAAATATATATAAAAAGCAGCTCTACACCCTTAAAGGACTGTCCAGGTCCAGAGTTCTTACGTTTTCTTCCAGGTGGGAGGAGCGCTCAATTCTTGGGATAATATGCAGGGAAAAAATGGAAGAAATAATAGTGCTGACCAAATATGTAAAATGTGCAAAAAGTAATCACAAAATAGGTCTCACTCACAATATATAGATAGGTAACAGACATGTCAGAGATCCTTCTCTCTCTGACTGGAGCCCTTGTGCAATAAATGCCCTCTGACAGTGATAATGCTAGATCAGTGTATCTGGTGGGCTAGAAGGGTCCATAAATCCTGAGTGTACCTCCCGAGGGTTAAATAAAGAAAGAGAGCAAACAATGGTGTAATATATAGGGAATAATGTGGAACAAAAACACACAGGTAATGCACTCACATTTGTACAATGATATGAGTCGTTGGAGAGAGCCGGAGGTGACTCGTGGAGGGATGTTGCTGGTACAGTCACTTGGAGATTCTTCCGCGTGCGTCACGTCCGGTGACGTCACTCCCTGTGACGCGGCGGTCAGGGCGGAAGACACTGTCTACCGCTGTGAACTCTCCTGCTCGTTTGCCAGCACCTCTTCCCGTCAATACTCCTTCATAATGGAGAGTAGCTGCCACAATCCTGAATGGATTCGCAATATTCCATATGGACAGCTAAGAAGATTAAAGAGAAACTGCACTGAAGAACAAGTCTATCATGAACAATCAGAGATTCTAATAAATAAAATTTAAAGAGAGAAATTACAATCCCCACACTATAGAAAATGCAATTAAGATAGCAGATACTGTAGAAAGAATGGATATATTGGACACAAGTCAAAAAAATGAATTTTAATATGCCATTTTTAACTCAGTTTAATAGAGAAGCACCTCAAATTAAGAAAATAATATCAAAACACTGGCACATTTTACAAAATGACATTGTGTTGAGAGATCATATACCTATGAAACCAAGGCTTCGAATCTTAAAAGTAGATTAGCACCTACAACCTTCAAAAAAAAAGATTGAAGGTACTTCATCATGGCTAGGCAAACCTTTAGGTGTTTATGGTTGTTATACATGCAAGGCATGCACTCATAAAGATAAAGAAAAATTCAATTTTAAATCAAATGTCACTAAGGAAGTATTCAAAATAGAAAATTATATTAATTGCAAAACGGAGTACGTTATCTATGTTTTAGAGTGCCCTTGTGGCCTCCAATACATAGGACGGACCTCAAGGGCCTTGAAAGTACGAATTTTAGAACATCTTTTAAATATTAAGAAAAATATTTTTACGCACAATGTATCTAAACATTTTAGCATGCACCATAATTCGGATCCTAAAACTCTTAGTTTTAAAGGTGTAGAGCATGTTCCCGCCCATTGGAGGGGTAGGAATAGACTAAATAATTTAGCTAAGAGGGAGACTTTCTGGATCCATAAAATGCAAACCCTTACTTCAAAAGGTTTAAATGTCGATATAGACATTGGTGCATTTTTAATTTGAAGATGTTCTGTTTTTTCTTATGTTACATATGTTTTATATATTTTATATTCTGGTGGAACGTAATATTAATGTCTGTTCTCTTCATTATTCTCCTCTTAGATATCCTTTGAAATTCATGCGTCATTGCGTCTTTTATATTATATATTTTTATATTTAAATAAATATTTTATGTAGATTAGGATTTTTTAGTAATATATTATTATATGTTTATAACACTGTCTATATCATATGTTGTTATGTATTCATACACTCATTCAGACTCGATTATGTATATCATGTCCATTTGTATTATTGACTAATGTCCCGCCCATTAGAGTAGCCAATAGTTAATTTGTCTGCACTATATAAATGGGAGACCACTGGGGTTGATCTCTATGATTCCTGAAGAAGTGGCAACAGCTACAAAACGTGTAGAATCTGATGTAGCAAGTTGGAGGACATTGTCTGGGGAGTATTGATGGGAGGAGGTGCTGGCAAACGAGCAGGAGAGTTCACAGCGGTTGACAGCGTCTTCCGCCCTGACTGCCGCATCAGAGGAAGTGACATCACCGGACGTGACGCACGCGAAAGAATCTCCAAGTGACTGTACCAGCAACATCCCTGCACGAGTCACCTCCGACTCTCTCCAACGACTCATATCATTGTACAAATGTGAGTGCATTACCTGTGTGTTTTTGTGCCACATTATACCCTATATATTACACCATTGTGTGCTCTCCTTCTTTATTTAACCCTCGGGAGGTACACTCAGAATTTATGGACCCTTCTAGCCCACCAGATACACTGATCTAGCATCATCACTATCAGAGGGCATTTATTGCACAAGGGCTCCAGTCAGAGAGAGAAGGATCTCTGACACGTCTGTTACCTATCCATATATTGTGAGTGAGACCTATTTTGAGTTTAAATAATTAGTTTGATTTTTAGGGATGATTTTGGGAGGCCCCACCCTATAAAAAGATCAGAAACGTTATTCATTTGGTCTTTACCATACAGGTGTGTGGAAACACATAATTTAAAGGGGGGTTATGCTGCACTCCACAAAATAAATAAAGTATACAGTTTACCGGTGCTGCTGGTTCAAGGAAGTACCTGTCAGGTATGTTCCAAAGTGATACTCAGGAAAGAAGGATCCAGCGCTTAACGGTTTTGAAATAAAGTAAATTTATTGTGCCACACAACGTTTCGACCAATTGGTCTTTCTCAAGTGACTATTGGTCGAAACGTTGTGTGGCACAAAAAATTTACTTTATTTAAAAAACGTGGAGCGCTGGATCCTTCTTTCCTGGAAACACATCATGCCACAATCAAAAGTAATTGTTACAGACCGCAGAAAAGCAATTATTGATGCTCATCAGTCTGGAAAGGGTTGCAAAACCATTTCTAAGGATTTCAGGCTCCACCAATCCTCTGTCAGACAGATGGAGAAAGTTCAAGACCACAGTTACTCTACCCCGGAGTGGTCATCCTACCAAAATCTCTCCAAGAACAAACCAGCAAGTCATCCAGGAAGTCACGAAGAACCCCAGAGTAACATTAAAGGATCTGCAGGCCACTCTCGCCCTTGGCTTATGGGATTGTTCATGACTCAACTATCACAAAAATACTGCACAAGAATGGTGTTTAGGAAGGATAGCCAGGAGGAGACCATGGCTCTCTAAAAAAAACATTGCTTCGCCAAAGAGTACATACACAAGACTTCTGGAACAATGTTCTCTGGCCAAACGAGTCAAAAGAAGACCTTTTTGGCATCAATGAGAAACATTATGTTTGGTGAAAACCAAACATTGCGTTGGAACAGAAGAAACTCATCCCAACCGTCAAGCATGGTGGTGATTGTGCGATGGTTTCGGGCTGCTTTGCTGCCTCAGGACCTGGATGGCTTGTTATCACAACAATTAATTCTGCATTGTTTCAGAAGATTCTAGATGAAAATGTCAGGCCATCCGTCTGTGAGCTAAAACTGAAGCAAAAGTGGGTCATGCCGCAAGATAATGATCCTAAACATACAAGCAGATCTACAAAAGAATGACTGCCGAAGAAGAAATTCATTTTAGAATGGCCTTGTCAAAGTCCGGACCTAAACCCCATTGAAATGTTGTGGCAGGACCTTAAGTGAGCTGTCCATGTAAGGAAGCCCTCAAATGTCATTGAGTTGATGCAGTTCTGTAAGGAGGAATGGGACAAAATTCCTCAAAACCGATGTGAGAAACTGACCAGCAGTTACAGGAAACAGTTGAAGTTATTGCTGCTCAAGGGGGCGCCACCAGGTACTGAATCTAAACGATCACATACTTTTTAACACATGGATATTGAATGTGTTATCATTTGTGGATAAATAAATGTTGAAAACGTATCATGTTTTTGTGCCATTTGTTTGATCAGGTTATCTTTATCTATTATTAGGACTTAGATTAAAATCTAATACATTTTTAGGTTTGAAATATGTAAAATAAAGTATATGAAAATCCAAAGGGGTTCACAAACTTTTCTTGCCACTGTATATATTTTACACTGGGAAATCAGCTGTTGACATGACACCATATGTATGTCTCTTTGAAGTTTTCCCATTGTACATTATTAAATACCAGTGTAGAAAAATCCCTTATGAATTTTTTTGATAATTTCTTTCGAAATTAACACTTCAGGACCAATTGTGCACATCCATATCATACACAGCATTCCTCTATATGGACATTCTAATTTTGTATAAAGAACTATAATAGTTTTATTAGCACACTGTGGATATAAAAATTGCTTATATATTTTACATGCTATCACAGAGTCAACATTTCAGTAAGAAATCTTTATCGGGGCCTTGAAGGTCTCTTTCTCCGCTCCCCCCTCTCTCTTCACTCCCCCTCTCTCTCCGCTCCCCCTGTCTCTTTCTCCGCTCCCCCCTCTCTTTCTCCGCTCCCCCTCTCTTTCGCCACTCCCCC
>CM071570.1:8087475-8193012 GCA_036426205.1 Ascaphus truei
TTCGCCACTCCCCCCTCTCTCTCTGCTCCCCTGTCTCTTTCTCAGCTCCCCCTCTCTCTCTCCACTCCCCCCTCTCTCTCCGCCCCCTGTCTCTTTCTCCGCTCCTCCTGTCTCTTTCTCCGCTCCCCTCTCTTTCTCCGCTCCCCCTCTCTCTCCCCTCCCCCCCTCTCTTTCTCCGCTCCCCCCCCTGTCTCCGCTCCTCCCTCTCTCTACACTCTCCATGTCTCTTTCTCCGCTTCCCGAGTCTCTTTCTCTGCTCCCCCTGTCTCTTTCTCCGCTCCCCACTCTCTCTGTTACCCCTGTCTCTTTCTCTGCTTCCTCCTCTCTCCGCTCCTCCTGTCTGTCTCCGCTCCCCCCTCTCTTTCTCCGCTCCGCTCTCGCGCCCCCCTGCCTACCTTCTTTCGCGGCAGATGACGCTGCTTGGGCGTGTGACGTCAGGTCACATGGTGCCGCGGCGTCCATTGACGCCGCGTTGCCATGGCGACGCAACACAGCCGGCTGAATCCCGGTAAGTAAATAGTTGCAGGGGCCTCACGCGATCCCCCGGCATTTAATTTAAATGCCTGGGGGAAGAGTGCCGGGCCTCTGCAACTGCCCGCGCCCCCCCAGCACAATCTCCCGCCCCCCCTGGGGGTCGCGCCCCCCACTTTGCGCACCGCTGCTCTAGTCAGTGAGTGCTGGAACCTTAGTTTGTATTTACAATTGTCTCTAGGGGGAATTGGGGTCCCCCTGTGTTCCGTAGGCACCTTACACATATTCATTTATACGCTTTTGAGTGCTGTCTATTCTGTATTTATTACTTAAATTTTGTTGTACAATACCACAATTCCCTTACTATCACAGTGACAATTGTAGATGTTTGCTGTCTGACTTCTAATTAATATGTCTAAGAACTTAGGAGACCCAACAATTCTATTTCAGAATCTGTTCTACAAAAGAATGGGAATAATACTCATTTAAAACACTCAATTTTGATTTAAAGGTGAATTCCCTGTTAGCTTGCCAAACAAAATCTACATTTTAAAATAGTTTAAGAATATAACAGTCTTTCTGAAATAATTATAATCGTACATAAAGCAAACATTTGACTGGTTTAGTGTCCTGTGAAATGAAGTAGAATATTTTCTTTCACCAGGGTGTCGGAATGGGCTGCTGAATGGAGAGCTTGTCAGTTAAATATTTACCCTAAAAGCCAATATGGGACTAGCTAGAGAAAATCAACCCCCTCTCATTTCTTGGCTCCCCATGTTTACAGATGAACTTAAAAAAATAGTTAAAGATGCTGTAAGTTTTTCCTACTAACCACTTGGATTGTAAGTTCTTCGGGGAAGGGACTCCTTTTCCTTTTATGTGTGAAGTGCTTATTCCCATTAAGTCTCATGTATTACTGCTATAATGTGCTATGTACATGGATGGCACTATACAAATAAAGATGCATATACAGCACGTAAGTACAGCTTATAGGTGTCCATTTGTTTTTTGTTTTTTAAAGGTTACAATAACCTGGACTCCCTGCTGAGAGTTATTTATATGTGAAGAAAGCTGTACATTAAAAGGGGAAACCTGTTAGAGGAAGAAATATTCAAGAAACCTTCAAATGAGGGTTTGAAAGCTCGGTATCTCTTTAATGTTGGGCCCCTGAAGAATATCAGCCTACAATGAATATTTATTTCCCAAGAACCAATATGACTACTAGAACTTTATATTTAACCCCTTAAACATATTACTGCCATGGATTCATTGGGATCATAGAAGGGACACCTTCATTAAACAGGAATGGAACTGTTTATGAAAGCTATATAACCATTTGAGTGACCGATGAACCACTTTGAGCGTCATAAGAGCCCTATGACATACAATGTATGTCTGTAATAAATGCTCATTTTTTTTTTTAAAGGAAATCCCGTTCATTGCTCCAATGGACTGGTGAATGTGATTAGAACTGAAGTGGGGCCCCTTCAACTTGTGTTAACTTCCATTTTGTCCACATGATCACTACACCATGCAATAACTTGGTTGAGTCTCAATAGACATGTGGTACTCAGGTGCCGTTGGTGTTCCTGCACTCAAAGGGTTAAAGTGACAACCACCCCCCCACCCTTCTATTTTATTTTTTAATTACATTTTATCAACTCGGGGAACCTCCCAATTCCTGAGATATTTCCAGAGTTTTGCGACCGTTCTATAAACAATATATATTTTTTTTAAATTACAACATAACTTGTTCCAGTTCTTTATTTGCTGCTAAAGTCAGGCAGACAGGTCATTTTTTTTAAAACTGTAAATATTTGGGGAACCAGTGGTGGAGGGCCTTGGGAGACCCCATGTTGAGGTAATTGTAAAAAAATGCACTACTGTACATGCACAAATACACACTACTGTATATGCACAAATACACACTACTGTACATGTCAGTCTGGGGTTATATACATTGGTTAAACTTGTACTGTGGGCAGAAGAATTAATATAAAAAACACCATGCAGCTCCCACATGTAATTCTTTTACACACAATTTAATTAATGAACCGTTGTGTTTCTCTGACATTCTAATGTGAGAAAGATATTAAGTATAGAACTCCAAATGTTAATCGGAATAATCAGTTCATTAGGAATGTGTTAAATGCATTTGCAGTTGTCGGTTAAATCATAACAAAGGGACTGAGATGAATTGTGTGTATAGCAAGAGGACAAAGATGAACTTCCCTGACAGAACTAAAGAAGTGAATAATGGCATTAGCTGAATTACTGAGCATTTGATTATAGTAGAGGAAGATTCTAATAAAGTGTTTCACGGTCTAAACAGTAAGACCAATCACACCCAGATAATTAAACATTTCTTCTTCTTTCAATGTTCAGAAACCAACTGCCAGTATTTCAAATATAACACATACTGTAGATGTACTGTATACAGTACACCGTAACAAAACCTTATATAATCTATAAATAGAATGTTAAAATGTATGCATGTCATTTGCAAGAAGAACGCTGCCAGCAACTGAATTGAAGATTAGAAACCTATAATTCTGCATTTTAAATGGAGATTTTTAATATGAACTTTAATTATAATGTTCCTAATGAACATTTGCTTTATAAAATTGACACAAAAGGAATTTTGCCTCATTATAAAGAGAGATCACCTTCAATATGCTGTGTTTTCACCTTCTCATTGCTTGAGATTTCATTTTCATAATTTCAAAGGAGCTGACATTTTTCTGTGCAAGGGGGGAAGGCAGCTGCACAGCGTATATATACCTGCAACATTTTAAAGATGCTCTATTCAAAAATGCTTCTGTAAGTGGTACGTAGTCCTGATTGGCTGAAACGCGTTGAGTGTCCACTCTAGGCAGCTATTCATTATTTTGTTGGCGTGACTTTTGGTGCTTATCCTGTGGACTGTATGACTTATTTCCACACATCCTGGAGTTTAACTCCGTGGGACTGACTCCATCATCACTATATGGCATCTGAGTATCATTTTCTCTGCTATCTGGATTCATTATCTCCTATGGAACCCTTACTCTAGGTTGTTTCATATGTGCGAACAGCACTGGCTTTTTGTGATTCTACAGCCATGTGTCTTACTTGCTTTTGTGCAGCCACCACAGGCATTGTATGCATCTTTTTTGGATTTTGATATTTTGTATTGCTGTTCAGGGTTTGAGTCTTTGTTTCATTTTGTCTCCCCTGTGCCTCCCCCTTGGTTTAAGTTATTATTTTTCTTATGTACATCATTTTTGTATATAGGTTTATTTATGGCATACCTTTCTTTATGCCCTTAGCTTAGTTATCACCTTTTGAAGTGAAACTTCTTTAGTGGCACCTCTGATGGGATAAAACTGGATGATGTGGGTCGAAATGTGAAACAGAAGTGACGTCACGTAATGGACGTCACTCCACTCACACCGCCCCTGTCACATGTTGCGGCGGCGGCGATAGCCGCCGGCGCCGCTCCTAATCGCCGCCCAGCACCTCCCCCCCTAGTCCCCCCCGATCCCCCCCCCCTCTCCCCCACGAGCCCCCCCCCACAACACCGTGACATATGCGGCGCGATTGTACGCCGCTCCTAACGGCCGCTGCCATGCCGTGCATGCGCAGTTGTGATGGCCCCGCTGACGGACGCCACACATGCGCAGAAGCGTCTGGCAGCGGCGTCGTTCCCCCCACACCCGTTCGCTGGCCCCCTGCGCTCGCAGGAAGCGGTGACATACGGCGCAACACACGCGCGGCACAGGGGCTCTATTAACCTACCAGCCTTTAATTCCACTTTACGCTCCTCCCTCTCCTCTCTCAGTTCTGCTACAGACCCTGACAACCTGGTCAGGAACTACAACTCTGCCTTATCCTCCTCTCTTGATATGCATGCCCCGCTTTCTCTCGACACCCTCGCCCTTCTTACCCCAAACCCCAGCTAAATTCTCAAACGCGAATGCTGCGCTCCTCCACTCGTTCCTCTGAACGCCTCTGGAGGAAATCTCACACTCTCGCAGACTTCCTTCACTACAAATGTATGCTATCCTGTTTCAACTCTGCCCTCTCTGAGGCTAAACAAATCTACTTTACTTCACTAATCAACACACACAAATCTAACCCACGCCGACTCTTCTCTGTCTTTGACTCTTTACTCAAACCACCTCCAGCTGCCTCTTCTTCCTCCATTTCACCTCAGGACTGCTGAATTTTTCAAGGAAAAGGTGGAATCCATTCGTCAGAACAGCCCCTCTGTTTCCTCCTCCCATCCTACACTGCTTCCTAACTCTTTTTCTGCTGTCACAGAGGACGATGTATCACTACTGATCTCCTCTTCTCCCCCTACCACTTGCCCTCTTGACCCCATTCCCTCCCATCTCCTAAAACATATTGATCCCACTATAACCTCAATGCTTACACACATATTTAACACCTTCTTCTATTCTGGTACCTTTCCCTCCTCCTTCAAACATGCAACTATTATACCATTACTCAAAAACAGCAAGCTTTACCCTGTCTTTCTAACTATTGACCTGTCTCCCTCCTGCCTTTTGCCTCCAAGCTCCTTGAATGTCTTGTATTCTCTCACTTGCTCCACTTTCTCAACACCCATTCTCTCCTAGACCCTCTACAATCTGGCTTCTGCACTGCTCACTCGACTGAAACAGCCCTCACTAAAATAACTAATGACCTCCATGCTGCCAAAGACAGAGGTCATTACACTCTGCTCATATTACTTGACTCGATTTCAGTTTCCCCCTTACACAATACTCCTGATACGTTAAATGAATACGACGTTAATGCTTATACATCTCATGGCATCCCTTGTCATGTTTGCATTCAGATATTTGCACAGTACCGTTTGGGGCAGTCGAACCTGTAAATCCTTAAATTCCTTTTTCCTGCGTTTCTTCTATTCTGATCGGTGTTGAAAGCCCGTGCAGCACTATTTGGTTAGATATGCTTTTTTACTCCTGAAAACTCCAGGCGAGGCACACTTTAGGTCTCCATATACACCTTATAGAAGTAACAATCTGCTCTTCTCAACTCACAAACACATGATGGTTTTGTAAAACCCTCTTGTAGTCTGTTTTTTTTTCTTTCCCTCTTCTAAATCTATGCCACTTTCCATTCTCAACATACTGTACCAAGCCAATAAACACAGATTTCAAGGAATCTTTAAACAATTGTCACGTTTAAAGCCACAGAAGCCCAATAACAAATGTATTAATACATGTTTAATCTTTACTTGGGGAAGATGATTACATGAGTTCAGCTCTAATGTGGCTGCTTATGGCTATCACCTTTCCTCCAGAAGTGGGAAAATGCTTTATAAATATGGCTACATCTGTATGTATGAAATGGGATTATCTTGCTACTTCCATTTGGCACAGATCTCTTAGGACCACCTAAACCTGATGGATGTATTTGAAAACCGCACCAGTTATAAAATCGCATCTATTTCTAATTTGAAAAGGCTGGCCCAACCAAAATAGGGGGTTATGCATCAAGTTGTAAATGATCGTTATTGCACTCAGTTGAGATTGAGTTTTCATTTTATGTTGATTAAAATATTGGCATGTTTTTATGTCAGTAATGCAACATATTTACTTAGGGTATTTCTACTCGTGTAGAATTTGCCGCATGCTGGGCTAAGATTTAGTGATTAAGAAAAAAAAAACGTATCCCACTTTTAAGGTGACGGAGATAAACAAAAGATGCTAATTTCTAAATTCATAGACCTGTGCCAATCTGCACATGGAACTCAGCGCTAACTCTTTCTACTGGCGCTACAAATTCCTCATCTTGACGCAGACATACATGAAAGTGGCGCAAATAAATTATTACATCGTTGCAGCCAGTTGCACTTATATTTCAGAGCGAGTTGCGACAACAAAAGCAAGTCTAAATGTTGCCTTTAATAGTTGCTTTGTGCCCTTAGAATCTAAGAAGTTCCCCATCCAAGGGAATGTGCCAAAGGAGGTGTCAATTTTGAAACCTGCAATGCATGCTGGGAATAAGTAAGCATGTGGAGAATTTGACAGCAAACACGATTACCTTATTCTTGCCCTTATACAGTAGGCTAGTCTTTACTGTACATATAATATTTACAAATTATACAGAGGTCTGTTGAAGGTGTGAACAGATTTGCAGTTATGATTAGTAAAGGATTTATTTTAAAAGTGGTTGAATTCAAGGCAACTTGCAACTGCCATCTACAAAGAGCAAATTACAGGGCTATCCTTTAATGCAGGCTCATTTAAATAGCAGATACCAAAAATGATTGATAGATAACAGCTTGTAAAACCCATTAAGTGCTTTTAAAACCACTTATTATGATAAATCAAGGTAATGCTTTAGTTGTCAAACAGATTTTATTGTATTTCAGTGTCAATGCGCATTACATTTATAGGAATGCATCATTTGCACTGACCTCCAGACACTTCAATAATTAACCGTGTACAATTTAAAGAGGAACATGCAGAATATTGGCCAACATGCTGTAAAAGAAAATGCGAATGTTTCGGAGTAGTTCATATTACGGAACAGAAAAGTGCACCCTTCCCTTAAACCAGGGGTGAGCAAACTTTTTATGCCGAGCCCCCCTTTTCATCCATGAAATTTCAAAATCACATGACGTCAACGCACGTGAGCTGGTTCAGCCAATCAGGGCGATCCAGCTTTGTAACGCCCCCGCCACATGCTGTAAAAAAAAGTATTTATAACAAATGACTTCACTAAAAAATAAATATTATGATATTTGTCTAATAGTGTCCCCATTTATGCTGTATTATTAATCTCTCTCTTCCCGCCACATCAGGACCTCTCTCCCCTCTTCCACAGTCTCACACTCCTCTCCCCAGTCTCTCCCTCTCCAAATGTTTTTCACTCCCCATCCAGTGTCTCTCTATCCCTCCCCTCAGTGTCTCTCCCTCCCTCCCCCCACTCTCTCTTTCCTTCCCACCAGTGTGTGTCTCTCTCTTTCTCCCTCCCCCTAGTGTCTCTCTCACTCTCCCTCCAGCCATTGTGTCTCTTCCTCCCACCAGTGTCCTCCCTCATTGTCTCTCTCACTCTCTCCCTCCCCCCAGTGTCTCTCACACTCTCCCTCCAGCCATTGTGTCTCTCCCTCCCGCCAGTCTCTCTCTCTCTCCCTCCTGCCAGTCTCTCTCTCCCTCATGCCAGTCCCTTTCTCCCTCCTTCCAGTCCCTCTCTCCCTCCCGCCAGTCTCTCTCCCTCCCGCCAGTGTCTCTATCTCTATCCCGCCAGTGTCTCTCTCATCCCCATGTCTCTTTCACCCCCCCTCCCCATGTCACTCTGTCACACTGTCACCCCCTCCCCATGTCACACTCTCACCCCCCTCCCCATGTCACACTGTCACAATCACTCTCACCCCCCTCCCCATGTCACACTGTCACAATCACTCTCACCCCCTCCCCATGTCACACTGTCACACTCACACCCCCTCCCCATGTCACCCTCACACTCTCACACTCTCACCCCCCACACTCTCACACTCTAACCCCATCCCCATGTCACACTCTCACACTCACACTCTCACCCCCCACACTCTCACCCCTCCACACACCATCACACTTCCCACACACTCACACTCTTACCCCCCCACACTCACCCCCCACACACACTCACCCCCCCCACGGCTACAGCCCCACACACACTCCCCCCCCCACTCTCGTCCCCCCCCCACATTCTCACCCCATACTCTCAACTCCCCCACAGGACAGCCTCTCCCCCCCGCTCACCCTGGTCAACGGTCCGACAATCTCCTCACCCCCTCCCCATTCCACACTCTCACTCTCACCCCCTCCCCATGTCACCCTCACACATATCCCCACCCCCCCTCCCCATGTCACACTCACACTCTCATGACGCTGTATGCGAAAGGAAGAACTGTAGGAGCTGTGTAGCACAGCACCACCTAATGGCCGAAAGAGAAATTGCAGCTACCAAATGCTTTTGTCTGCTCCTGGCAAAATCGCCGCCCGCAGCTTGCGCCCCCCTTAAACAATCTTGCGGCCCCCAGTTTGCACATCGCTGCCTTAAACAACATGATTTAAAGAGTTGCTAATGGCGGGCAAAAAATTAAATATGTAACCACGAGAGAAGAAAAGTGTCCCATATATAGCACTCAAGTATACTAAATCACATACAAATTTTGTTTATGAAAAAACGTCACATAAAATACATATAACAATTTAAAACAGTCCCTGACCCTGCCCTATAATGATAATAGGGAAAAATCTTGAGTATGACAGACACACGTTAACTGGGTGTAAACTGATAAGGAAACCTCACATATAGATAAATCTAAGCCCTTAGCCAAGTGAGGACGCCCGGTCTTATAAATCTATCCTGCCGTCGCACAGATCATATATATAAAGGTAATAGCCACCTATACAGACATATTAAAGAGGCATCACAATACAGGAAACCACATACTAAGACAGCGTACACCAACAAATGGACTAGGATTTAGTATCCCCTAAAGTAATGAAGCTCGGCTTTTATTTTATTGGCATTACATAGGATTAAAGAAGGGCTAATGGACCTTAAAGGGGTTTAGTCAGGAGATCCCCTGATTCAATCCTATGTAGTAAAAATAAATGATACTCCATCCGATGCAAATCCCAATTCCTATCTCACCACCCTTTAGATGGTGTTATAAAAACCGGAGTATCTTAGCCACGATTTACATCTCGGAGTTACTGGCCAAAAAATGCATGTTTCAGTGTTTTTTGAGCTTCCGCATGGTTTGTCGCAGCAAGAGTGATAAAGCAGGTAAAAAAGAAGTTTACAGGCAATTTTGACATATGATAAGGGCTTACTGAATAGCTACACATGCAAAATCGCTTGTAAAGGCACTTTAAATGCATTTAGTCACTTATCAAAGATAATAGAATAGGGCCCTTTATCATAATTAAAAAGTTATCGGCTAGTATCGAAGTACAGGAGTAGCTCATTTTTGCCCTATTGAAGTAAGTCATCTTTATAAAGTAAGGTAACACTATTGTAATATTTTTTAAAATAAGGGTTATTGGGTAAGACATTCTACACTTTTTAATTGGTGACAAGTTATGCAATGTCAATTTTAAACTAATACACTGAGCTGTTGTGACTTACAGTAAAACTGTGAAGGCACATATGAAAATAAGGAGCTTGCCCGTGAACATACTAGAATTGTCAGTGAACAAACAGGCAATGTTAGTTCAGGGAAAACACCAATAAATAATAACAATGTCAAGATTTACTGAGTTGGCCCCAGTCTTGAAGTTAGATGAGTAATGCAGACCAAAGACCATAAGTTATTTTAGGAAGTGTCTAGAAAACCTGGGAGGTGCTGATTGCACAGTTTATTTCATTTAGAAGTTCAAGGAGAGCACCACCGTTTCTGCTGCATGGGGAAGTTTGGCACACATATATTGTACAGTATCTTGCAGTTAGTTTGGCATTTCCAGCGTTTTCCATCAGAAGGTTAATACAGAAGTTTGAGATTTTGAGAGTTGGCAAGTTGATTTCTTTTAAGGCACTACAGTATATAATTTTTTCAGCACATTTGAATTTGCTATAAAACCTTCTGATATAACATTTTATGCAACTAAGAACATGCTACTCTTTAAAAAGAAAAAATACACTAAGGCATACAGATGGGCGAACTGGTCCAAACCCCTTTCCCGGATGTTTTAGACCAAATCTGATTCCCCCCCACCAAAATTCGCCTGCAGATTGGTTACTAAAAAATTAGAGCGTATTAATCAGAATTTTTAGGTATTTAGATTCCATATTGAAAAAAATGTGCCAATCTCTACTAACTCTACTAAGAATGCATCAAATGTTTGCAGAGTGCTTAAATAAAATAAGAAATGATGCCACAAACTCTGTTGTGTTCTACTGAAAGATATATATTATTTAAAACAATTCTAAGCCTTTTCATTCATAATATTACATTTTGTGAAACACAATTTGTGAAGTGTAATCTGAAAGTAAAGGTTGTTTTAGGATGTATTTATTTAATGAACAATGCACACACACACCATATGTATTATTCTTATGCAAATAAGAAAGTCTAGTCCAACAAAATACAGAATACACTCCTTCTGAAGACTATAGTAGTAGACATGACACTATATCTTATACCTTATATACAGTGTCATGAAAATATCAGGAAATATTATATATTTTAATCAATCTGGTGCTTCAGAGGTTAATGTAGTTACATTTTGATTTTAAAATACAATATATTGGGTTTATAACAGGGTCTCTGCTGGTCTTCAAAGATGACTTAATTGCTGCGCCCCTGTCTAGCTTGCCCCGGTAAGGCGCCCCCCCAACTTACATCCACGTCAAATGATGCTGTGGGGTCATGTGACGTGACCCGCGGTGTCATTTGATGCATGTGCCTTGGGGAAGACTGCGGGGCCTCTGCAAACGCCCGTGCCCCCCTAGCAGAATCTCCCACACCCCCTGGGGGGCGTGCCCCCCCCCCCATCTTGCGCACCGATGGTTTAAGACCCTAAATGATAACCATAGACTATTTTGTCAGCCCCAAAGAAAAGTAAACATTCATTAATAATTATTGGTGCATTCCAGAAAGAGGTGACACACAGGTTATGCTGTCTTTGGAGGACATTATTAAAAATTAAAATATTATGTTATGTGAATTAGTACATACTTAGTGTTACATATCTGCAATCTTGGCAATGAGTCACATGCAATGAGACCACACATGCATGGGTAAGAGGTGAAAAGGACAGATATCCATTTGTCACTCAAATTTAGGAGCAAAACGGTCGTGATTAGTCTTGTTGCGTCTGTCATGATCATTATGTGAGACTATAACCCGGCTCTTCTTTTCAAACCTAACAAAATATAAAAATATGCAGCTCTAACCCAAAAAAACAACAACCTCTAGGTTCTGATAGACACTGTAGAAAAATAGGGAAGTGCTATCTATATGTATATATATATATTTACTGTCCTGGCCAGCTTTATTCTAAAGCTTACCGGGATAAATGTGGGGCTTTTTTTTTGTTTGAACGCGGTTTCCCGCGCAACGGCCGCTTCAACAGATAAGCGCTAATGGCGCTTATCATTGAAAGCGCCCGCGGCGCGGGAAAACTAAAAATAAAAAGCCCCGCACTGCCGCATTTAAAAAAAAAACCGGGGAGAAAGCCGCATTAGAGTAAAGGCGGCCGCGACTGTATACAGCTTAACCCCGTTATAGCGCCAAAATTTTTTTTTTTGTGGTGGTACCGTGTCCGCCAGAGTGGGAAGCTGAGAACTCTCCCAGCGTTCCCAGGCCCGATGGGGCAGCGGCAACAGCACGCAGCACTTACCCGGCATCTGGCAGCTCTTCTCCCTGTCTCTGCTTCCGTCTTGCGAGAGCAAGCTCCCTTAAAGAGAAAATGTGTCTCTGTGTGTGTGTATATTTGACTGTGTGAGACTGTGTGTGTGACAGTGTGTGTGTGTGCAGTGTGCTGTGAGTGTGTGAGTGTGTGTGTGTGTGTGTGTGTGTGTGTGTGTGTGTGTGTGTGTGTGTGTGTGTGTGTGTGCAGTGTGCTGTGAGTGTATGCAGTGTGCTGTGAATGTATGCAGTGTGCTGTGAATGTATGCAGTGTGCTGTGAGTGTGTGCAGTGCGCTGTGAGTGTGTGCAGTGTGCTGTGAGTGTGTGCAGGGTGCTGTGAATGTATGCAGGGTGCTGTGAATGTATGCAGTGTGCTGTGAGTGTGTGCAGTGTGTGCACAAAAAAAAACAAATTATTATTTTATTTTTTTTAATTCGGGGTCCACGCTAAACCGCATTATAATCGGATCGCGTTATAGCAGATTGTGCTATAACGGGGTTGAGCTGTATAGATATATATATATATATATATATATATATATATATATATATATATATATATAGTAACAGACAACAAAAAATAAAACAGCGCTACCGGTGATTTAGACAAATGTACCCTAATTTGAAATACAAAAGCGCATATGGTAACTAGTGAAGGAAAACTAAATAGTAAACATAGTATTATTTATATATATATATACACCAATGTTTTACATCAAATAAAATGTACTTATATTATTAGATGATTCAAGGATCAGCTGGGGTTAATCGGCAGATCTCTTGGGTCTGCGTCCATTCGACCGGGGGACTGAGTTTGCGGTGCACCTGCACCACTTCCGGTATCCGGTTTGGAGCAACTACACATGCTGCGAATGAGTCAGTGATCATGAAGCCTTTCTAGCTTTGCTGGAGACGAATAATTGAGTATTGCACTCAGACATGCTTGTCGATATCCGATGTTTGTGAGTGCAATCATTGATGTTTTTAACCGTCTCTTAAACTGTCTAAGTTTTATTACACTAGGAGAGTGTGCCTATTTTTTTCTCCTTTACAAAGATATAAGATGTAAAGCATATTTGTTTGCATTACCTGACACAATAACACACGTTTCCAGTCCCTTTTCAAAGCTCAATCCACTTTAACAGATTTCTCTGTGCATTTTTAGGAAACGAATATGAAAAATGAGAACATCACTAATGCCTTTATTTCAAGAGGGTCAAGAAATGTATTGCAGGCCCCTCTGTCAGCAAAGGTTCGAGGACATGCAGCCTTCTCCTTATTCATTGGCTAGATAGCAATGAAGTAATGATTTTCCTGGGACATAATATTGTTTCTACACTGTTAGGATGATGTGAGGCAAATATTTCCTGATCTAGAGGTCACACTAAGATAATGGTGGAGATGAAGTGTGCATGTTCTTTTTAAGTTCCAAAAATGGGGGGAAATTGGCTGCATCAATTATCACAAAATATTTATATTATAATTATTTGTTTTTCTGCCCACATTTGAATAATTAGGTTTCGGATTTCATGCCTGTTCAGTGACTATTACACGCTATCCAGAGATCGGGGTCTACAGTATATATTAAGACAATTTTGGAACAATTTCATGGTTAAATTCTGATTTTCAGCTGTTCCGGGACAACGTGGAATGAGAAATGGGAAATGGCAAAGTATAAGGTTATGTATGTTGCACTTGATTTATAGAAAATGAACCAAAGTTACAGGAATAAATAAAAAACTGTCAAGCTAACTAAGAAATGGTGTGGAGCTGACCTTTTCTGTCAACAGTGCACTCAAGAGGGGACTCCAAAGGTTATCCCGTCACTACAAGTCATCCCTGTTACAGAGTAGACTTAGTATATGGGGATTGCTTTGTGTGTTGCTCTGCTTCTGAATTTTTCTGTCATTTTTAGTAGAGAGGATTAATTATATAAATTATAACATAAAAATTTTGCTGAACAGAAACTAATATTTGCCTCTGGGGAAATGTTACTTCTTCCAAGTAGCAGGTCTGTGCATACCCTGCTCAGCGCTGTGTAAAATGAATGCTTTGCTAGAGCAGCTTTTTAAAATGATATTTCTCTTGTCATATCTCTAGAATTATGTATGTCAAAATGAAGCACATTCCTTGTGATTAACTGTGGTGGAGTTTCTTTACTCAGGGAGTATTAACCCTGTGTGGGTATTAAGAAAATCTTCCCACATATATGAGTACTCTCCATTTTTTAGGCATATTCCACTGGCGTCTTTTTAAACTTCCCTTGTATATTATATCCTATACCCTGTGTTTTTTTTAGATAATTATTAAAGATTTATTATTTTTGTTTTTTCCACTCATTATGACTGGCAGTATAGGATAATATGTATCCTGGATCAATGTTATCCTCCAATTGATTAATACATGAGTGGAACTTTTGTGGACTTCTTGTGGTGGAAGGGTTTTCTCTAATCCTTACCTCCTATGTTTATATAGATTCAATATATTCCCTTATGCACCTTGTGGCTTTTCATCATTAATCTCTAAGTATTAGGTGAGTGGTAGACCTCTTTATATCTGTTATAAGTTAATGACAATCCAAGTTTGCTTTCCTATCCAAAACAGTCAAAGCAAACTTCAAGGGGCATCCACTTTAAAAGGCAACATACTGTTTGACAACAGAGTCTTTTAATGTCCATGGTCATTGCTATATAATGCTTTGCGGTAAACATGGAACTGAAGTTGTGCATCAGAAGTGTTCAGGCTCTGTGTCACACGTTCTTGGCAAGTATCTATGACTCTGGTACCAAAACAAACCTGTAATCTATTGTGGAGAGGGATTTAGTATTCTGTCACGTTGATGCCTTAAACAATTCAGTTGTGATAACAATGCTGAAACCAAGGGATTAACTTGCATTTTAAAATACCTATTTTTCTGTGTCTCCTGTGAGGTCATCTAGGAGAGACCTGGTCTGTGTTTATGGGAATATAAAATAATAAAAAGAAGAACCATGATGACAGTCAGCTGAGTGAACATATGCAGACACTGCGGTTCTGCCAGGCCAATCTATAAAGGGGCATTGTAAAAATGTATGGACCATCTCTGGCCGGGCAGAGGAGACAGAAATATCACTAATCATATCTTTGCAGATTTTGAAAATGTAAGAATTAAAAAAGTGATGTACAGTACTTCACAAAGATGAGAAATATAGATTTGTTGGTGGAAATGTAGGACTTATTAAAGATTACCTGAGAGCATAAATGAAGTAGGTGTGTTTTCCCTCAAACATTAAAATTAGCCCTATCAAAATACACAAAAGTGTCAAGAGTGTATTTTAGTCAAACATATGCAACGATGAGTGTGTCATTATTTTAGAGGTGACAGGGAGAGAGTTTTGGGTTAAATACTGTAGTTTCTCTCCATATATATATTGTACTGTATGTCTTTGTAACATTCATTTTCTGTAAACAAGCACTGCATCACTTTTTTGTACATTAGATCTAAAATTTAACAAGTACTGTCTTTGGGTCTTTGTCATATTGAACCTATTGCCTTTTAAAAGAGATTCATTGTATTTGGACACATTTTGCTATAGTGTTTTTTTGTGTTAATTAAAGATTTCTCATGTGGAGAGGGAGTGGCTCAGTGAGTAAAGACACTGACTGGCACTGAGAGTTTGAAGCAGGCGAGCCTGGTTCAATTCCCAGTATTAACTCCTTGTGACCTTGGGCAAGTCACTTTATCTCCCTGTGCCTCAGGCACCAAAAACATAGACAGTAAGCTCCACGGAGCAGGGATTTGTGTCTGCAAAATGTCTCTGTAAAGCGCTACGTAAAACTGGTAGCGCTATACAAGAACATGCTATTATTATTATTATTATTATTATTATTAAGTAAACAGGTGACAACTCCTGAGGGTAAGACCTTAAATTATTCTTGGCAGTGGCAGCGTAATTGGGGTGTAGTATAATGTTTTTTTGAGAGATATTGCTTTGTTTAAACACAAAAAATATATAATATAATGGTAGGGAAATGTTTACTTTTAAAGAACACTGTGCGTGATGCATCATTCTAATGAACCATTCCGGACATTGTGGAGTTCTCGTGCATTTCAACAAAAAGCTGGATTTCATGAGAATCAACAACACAAATAAACTAGTTGGTGGTGAATATAACTCCTATGGAATTGATCACAGTCTCTCCAGCATTGTTCAATTTAGAAAGGAAACAGCTGTTTGTTATATCGGTATTGTGCACTACTGCCATCTGCTCTAACTGTGCTCCATAAGAGAGGAAGCATAGCCACACCAACTCTTTTCTATGTCCGGAGCCTCTTTGGCACTGATCGTGGTTAAAGGAATAAATCCCCATCACGTTTGCCAGTTTTCAAAAAGCATTACAATTCGCACCATCTGTTGTTTATTTCAATAGTTGGCCATCTCCACATTTTCTCAGTGACAATCTCTGTGCTTTGTGATGCCACCAGCACAGTCATAGTCTTTTGCTATCAGAGTTATTCCTCTGCAATTAAGCCATATTCCCCAAAGAAGGGACAGATGACAAGCCTATTACCATCCACAGATGTATTAAAAAACCCTGTTATTTATTCTTAAATGTATCAGCGTAGTCTGTAAAACATCCCACTGTTTTCAAAGAAGATGGATTTTCTTATTTTTACATTTACACACTTTGGGAATAGTTTTTCTGACTCCATGAAAGTCAGAAAGGAAATGTAGGTTCTCTTTTCTGTTCTTTGTTCTGTCTACTATAACAGCATTAGTGTTACTATAACTGCTGATTATATTTTCAATAGCGTTATCTATCTCTTCATATTCATTCTTTGAACGTACTTGAAAATACAGTCACATGAGCATCTACACGCATCTGGAATAATATTGTAAATAATGAAGATATTACCAAATATGTACTACTGTATGTACCCAAAGTCAAATGCCACTATTTTAAGCTACAGGGGATTCCCCAGTTCGTGAGATATTGGTGACGTTACCAGGTTTGAATCTCCTTCAGGGGAAACAAAATAAATGCAACATCATTTGTTTTAGCTCCCAATTAGATGGCCATTTAAATCGCCCTTTAAAGACAGGAAATAATACCGGTAATTTTATCAGTATGTATCATGGGAATTGTCGAGTCCAAGCCTAAAAATAGTGCGGTTCAGCTATCGAGAACGCCCAGGTTCCAATTCTGTAATAATAAACAGAGGAAAGTTCGGATGGATAGCTAATTTAATCATTCAGATGCACAGTATTTATTTAATGGTATGAATGATAACAATATTGCATGTAATGTTGAATTTAAAAGGAATACACTGATGCAAAATCAGTTTACAAGAACTACAACTTTGCAGTAGCTGCAAAGCAATACAGACCGGCGCCTTAAAGTCCAAATAGATGGAATTAGGGTAAGTCCAGAGATTGGTTGCAGTGTCCAATGAATGGTAATCCAGCCGTATATACAGCAAACTCCTCAGCAGCAACAATGATATATGATGCAGGGGAGACAAGAAAGAAAAATCATATCGTAACACTGTATGGACTATACATATAACACATAAACATAGACAGCCACACTCATACAACAATAAACAGATAGGCTGGCTAATATACAGGGAATTTATTTAAACACACTAAAAAACAGAAAACTGTTGATGAGCAGGTCTAGGATCCGGTGTGTAAAACCGGAATCCTACTTACAAGAAGTCCACAGGATACAGGCAGGTGTATATAGTGATATTAGTCCGGCGGCAGCTGTTGGTGAACGTGTGCCACTTGTAGAAGACTGCAGGCACCTCATCCGATCGATGCCGGTCAGGGCGTCACTGCAGGCAGCTTCCCACAATTCCTTCTGTCCGCGCCCGGAATGACGTCACAGTAGGCGGGACAGCGTTCCGGAACTCACTCCTGTTGTTGGATCTCCTGGGCACAGCAGGGACACAGCGACCTCTCCCAGTCTGATGTGACCTCTCCCAGTCTGATGTAACCTCTCCCAGTCTGACCTGAGGACAACAGCGAGAAACCATTACACACACTCACCTCCTGAGCCCTCACACACCCCAGCTCTTGTCCCAAAGAGCTGAGAGCTGAGACAAGAGCTGGGGTGTTGGGTTTGATGATTTGGGGAGACGTCTCAGGAGGTGAGTGTGTAATGGTTTCTCGCTGTTGTCCTCAGGTCAGACTGGGAGAGGTTACATCAGACTGGGAGAGGTCACATCAGACTGGGAGAGGTCGCTGTGTCCCTGCTGTGCCCAGGAGATCCAACAACAGGAGTGAGTTCCGGAACGCTGTCCCGCCTACTGTGACGTCATTCCGGGCGCGGACAGAAGGAATTGTGGGAAGCTGCCTGCAGTGACGCCCTGACCGGCGTCGATCGGATGAGGTGCCTGCAGTCTTCTACAAGTGGCACACTTTCACCAACAGCTGCCGTCGGACTAATATCACTATATACACCTGCCTGTATCCTGTGGACTTCTTGTAAGTAGGATTCTGGTTTTACACACCGGATCCTAGACCTGCTCATCAACAGTTTTCTGTTTTTTAGTGTGTTTAAATAAATTATCTGTATATTAGCCAGCCTATCTGTTTATTGTTGTATGAGTGTGTCTGTCTATGTTTATGTGTTATATGTATAGTCCATACAGTGTTACGCTATGATTTTTCTTTCTTGTCTCCCCTGCATCATATATCATTGTTGCTGCTGAGGAGTTTGCTGTATATACGGCTGGATTACCATTCATTGGACACTGCAACCAATCTCTGGACTTACCCTAATTCCATCTATTTGAACTTTAAGGCGCCGGTCTGTATTGTTTTTCTTGTGTTTTCCACTAACTGTGTTTGGGTTAGTATTTCCTGGCAGCCTTGCCTCAATACGTATTTTTGTTGTTCACATTGCGGTACAACATAGCATTGCACTTAATTCACATTTTTAGCGCTGTATACACCATCCTTTTCCTTTAGTAGCTGCAAAGGCAAACACGATAGTATCTTGCATTAAACGGGCAATGGATGGAAGGGAAGTAAACATAATTATGCCCCTTTATAAAGCGCTAGTAAGACCACACTTGAGTATGGAGTACAATTTTGGGCACCACTCCTTAGAAAAGATTTTCTGGAACTAGAGGGAGTGCAGTGAAGCGCCACCAAATTAATAATTAATTGTTAATTAACAATCTAACTTATGAGGAGAGGCCAGCTGAATTAGATTTATTTACATTAGAAAAGAGGCGTCTAAGGGGGGGGATATGATAACTATATACAAATATATCCGGGGACAGTACATGGAGCTTTCAAAAGAACTATTCATCCCAAGGGCAGTAAAAAAGGACTCGGGCAATCCCTTAAGGTTGGAGGAAAGGAGATTTCACCAGCAACAAAGGGAAATGTTCTTTATAGTAAGAGCAGTAAAAATGTGGAATTCATTACCCATGGAGACTGTGATGGCAGATACAATAGATTTGTTCAAAAAAAGGTTGGATATCTTTCTAGAAAGGGAAGGTATACAGAGATATACCAAATAAATAAACATGGGAAGGATGTTGATCCAGGGAGAAATCTGATTGCCAATTCTTGGAGTCAGGAAGGAATGTATTTTTCCCATTATGAGATATCATTGGATGATATTTCAATGGGGTTTTTGGTTTGCCTTCCTCTGGATCAATATACTGCAAGTACGAATATAGGATAAGGTATCTGTCGTCTAAATGTAGCATAGGTTGAACATGATGGACGCATGTCTTTTTTTCAACCTCATCTACTACTATGTAACTATGTAACTACAATATCATCATATAAAAAACAAAACACTGCTGTCTATGTAACATGGCCTCCCGGCAGTTACTTCTTGTTCTGGGCTTTTCCTCTGTCAGTCCTGTTAGAACAGGCAGGGGAAAGGTTAATTGCTTCAAAAAGCCTGTTTGTGTATTCAGCTTTGAATATGTAGCCATATTCAAGGGCGGGCCTTGCAACCCGAGGTTTGTCAATCAAAGGGGTGGATATTGGTTGGAACACCCCCTGCTGTGTGTGGGCCAATCTGTATCCGGCTTTGTATTGTAATGATTCAAAGTTAGAGACACTCCCCTGAGATGTTCCAATTGAGAAACACCTCCTAAATTAAGTTATCAGTTAGTGAGATGAGTCAGCTTGAAGTGAGTGATTGAGTAGAGCTGATAGAGAAGCACAGAGAAGAGTTCTCTCCCTCCTACCCCACCTGGGCAGGGAGGGAGGGGAATTATGCTGCTATGAGCAGGATGAGAGAGAGAGAGCTGAGCAGGGCCTAGGCATGCAGCAGACAATGCTGTGTGTCATGCTGTATGCTGCTCTGCTGAATAAAGACCAACAGAAAAGAGATACTGCTGTGTGAAAACTCTGTCTCTGGTGAATGAAGAGTGTCAGTGTGTGTCCCTCCTCTGGAGACCCAGAGGATCCCTACTGGCTGGAGGCACTTCTACCACCCAGAGATGACCCAATCAAGGTAACCTGTCTCAATCCCTGTCCCTGTCCTGGTTCTCCCCACAACACCGCAGAGCCTCAGCCCTCCAGTTTGCCAGCAGGTCACAGCACCAAGACCCATTTAATGTAACCAGAAGGAGTGTACTCCCCCCAATCTCACGTAGGGGGGGGGGGAGAGGGAAGGGGTTACATCTATATTCACCAGCCGGTGCAATTTGTAATTTTGCAAATGCAGAATGTGCAATGAGGGAGAATCTGCAGGTGCCTAAGGCAACAATGGGCAGAAGCAAAATTAAGTAATGTGAGTGGCAAGAGTCCATTTCAAGCTGAATGTTTAACAGTTTAGAATTGCAAGCAGAAGGGATGTTACGACTAAATAGGCTACGGACCATAAAGCAGGTTAAGGTCAAATGTCAGCAGTCAAGAAGGAACAACACAAAAAATACCCTTTTGAAGGAGACACAATTAAATCAGGCTTATGTCAGGGAAGACCTGTGTCGAGCAGAACTAGACTGCAGTACTATGACTAACCAATAGGTAGCAGGATGTACTCAATCTGTTTTTAGCAGATCAGTTAGCAGAGAGCTGTCCAACTGCTGGTTAACTTTAAAGATAGAGACACTTTCTATCAGCATTAAAATTACTACAGATTAAGCCCAGAGACACGAGAAAACAAAAATCAATTTCTTGTGACTCCAGCCAGCCAAATTCCCTGAAGCAGGGGATTGCCACAGTACTTCCCTTCCCCCCCCCCCCCCCCCCAGAAACCCTGACCGCATGTCAAATAAGAAATGCATCGGTTATTCTGGTTCTGGAGGACCTGATACTTAGAGAAAAGAGATGGGTGAATTATTCGGCACCATTCTAATCCCCCACGAATATTGCATTTATATGCAAGTTCTAATATTTGCAGGTTGATTTAGAAAAAAATAAAATTATATCTGCCTATTTCGAATCTATGTAACCTGTACTGTGGGCTTAGAGAGACCTGTGCACAAAACATGGGCTCACCTGAGATACCTGAGATATATATATATATATATAAATATATATATCTACCACCCAGAGATGACCGCAATCAAGGTAACCTTCTCAATCCCTGTGCCCTGTCCTGGTTCTCCCCACCACACCGCAGAGCCTCATACCCTCCAGTTTGCCAGCCAGTTCACAGCACCAAACCCATTTAATGTACCAGAAGGAGTGTACTCCCCCCAATCTCACGTAGGGGGGGGGAGAGGGCGAAGTGGGTTACATCTATATTCAACAGCCGGTCATTTGTATTTTGCAAATTGCAAATGTGCAATGGGAGAAATCTCAGGTGCCTAAGGCTACAATGGGCAGAGCAAAATAAGTAAGGTGAGTGGCAAGAGATCCATTTGCTGAGCTGAATGTGGTTAACGAGTTTGAGAATTGTCAAGCAAAGGGATGTTGCTGACTACGAAGGCTAATGCGGACCATAAAGCAGGTAAGGTCAATGTCAGCAGTCAAGAAGGAAGCAACAGCCAAAAAAAGCTACCCTACCTCTGTGAGGAGACAACTGTGTGGCAATCAGGCTTTAGGCAGGGAAGACTGTGTCGACAAACTAGACTGCAGTACTAACTGACCAAGGTGCAGGATGTTACTCATCTTTTTTAGCAATCAGTTACAGAGAGCTGGTCCACTGCTTGGTTAACTTTCAAGATAGAGACAAACTTCTACTCAGCTTAAAATTCTACAGATTAAGCCAGAGACACGAGAAAACAATAATCACTTCTTGTGACTCCAGCCATGCCAAATGTACCCGAACAGGGGATTGCCACAGGTACGTCTTCCCCTCCCCCCCCCCCCCCCCAGAACCCTGACGCAATGTCAAAGAAGAATGCATCGGTGATTTGTCTGTGTTGTTCTGGATGGACGTACTTAGAGAAAAGAGGAGGTGAATTATTCGGCGGGGGGACCCAATTCTAAATCCCCCACTATATGGATTTATATGCAATTCTAATATTGCAGGTTGATTTAAAAAAAATAAAATTTATCTGCCTATTTCGAATCGTATGTAACCGGTACTGTGTGGCTAGAGAGACCTGTGCACAAAACATGTGCTCACCTGAGATACCTGAGTATATATGTAGTATCAATATATAAAGCTAGGTATAGGGAGTATATGATGTCAGTTATACATATATATATATATAATATCATATATATATACATTAATATATATTTATATATATATCATTATTTTACTTTTAAGTACCTGTACTTTTAAATCAATTGTAGGTAATAGGGATAAGGAATTGAGCATAGGTCCCCATCGGAACATTGTACTTTACTAATAACAATCCACATAGTCGCAGAGTGTCATAACAGGACATCCTAATCCTAATGTTTGTGTTGGGTAACCCCTCCTTTAACCCTGAATAGGTATGTTAGGGAGAGTGAGAGCAGAGAAATTGACTATTTTTATTTAGAGTAACCCCCAGCGCTATATACCTGTGTATAGATATATGATAGCGCTGGGTACTCTAAATAAGAATAGTCAATTTTCTGCCTCACTCTCCCTAAAATACCTATTTCCAGGGTACAGTAGGAGGGGTTACCCAACCCACTTAGGATTAGATTCCTGTATGACATTCTGCGACTCGGGATGTTATTTAGTAAAGTACAATAGTTTCCGATGGGGACCCTATTGCTCACTCTCCTATTCCTACAAGTTATTTAAAAGGTACAGTGGTACTTAAAACTAGATTTTCATTTTATTTTTATTGGTTCAAATCTGGCACTATTTGTATTAGCTAGGAGCATTTACTTCACGCCCCCTTGTATTGTAGTGTGATGTGACCAAAATGTTGACCAATTTTCTTCTGCTCACAAAGAAAAGCAATGATTTTTTTGGACTATCAAGTGCAATGTACTATAACAAGTTACGTATGTTATAAAACTGCTATCCTCAAGAATTGTCAAAAGGCAATTCTTCTCTCCCCACACGAGTCCCTTAAGACTTTGGGTAAGAAAAATTTCTCTTTTTGAGCAGTCCATTATTTTAATAAGTCTCTGGTGGCTTTTTGCTTATGCAATGTTTAAATAATGAGAATGTTAACTCTGGAAGAGGCACTTTTCTGCAATAAATTGCCTTTTCCCATTGAATATACCTTCATACTTGTCCATCTTTTTTGTTGATGGACAGCTACAGTACAATGCCCTTGGCTAGGGGATAATATTCCCTAATATTATGATATTTGATGAAAATTCAGTGTATAGCTGAATTTTGTTTTTTAGCACATTGTGTCCTTTTAAAAAGTCACTCTATGAGAAACTAGAATAGAAACACAGACGACTAATTAAAGTGCTTTGTGTTGTGATATTAGAATTTGGGAATTGCTTGTATATACTTATGAATAAATATACATAAATGTACTGTGGGTAATAAAGCTAAGCAGTTGTGTAACAGGCTTCTTATTTCTGCACTACAGTACAGCAAACTAAAAACATATCTCTCATTGGCACCGTAAAAAGGATTCACTGTTTCAAGACAAACCCTGGGTTTCACCTCCCAGAATACACTGCTCTGCGACTGCAGCTTGTCACTTTTTTTTTTATACCCCATAACTTATTCAATGTGTGGGTTATAGTGGCATTATAGGCTAAAGCAGTAATATTCTGAGCATTATTTGAAACCCTGGCCTCTATGGTAAGAATTCTTGGCATTATGCATTGAGTAATGCCCAATTTTTGCATGACTCACTTTCAGAGATGCAAGAGAGCGCGGCAGCTCTGTTTCCTCCTCTCACAGCACAGCAGATCAGCAGCTGTTCTCCACAGCACATGCGGCTCTCTCTCACAGCACTGCAGGCTCTCTCTCATAGTACATGCAGCCCTCTCCAGCCATGCAGCTCTTTCTCAGCACATGCAGCTCTCCTTTCACAGTACATGCAGGCTCCTCTCACATCCTGGGCCCTCTCTACAGCACAGGAGGGGGGCCATCTGAAGGGTCGCAGGGGGTGTAGGGGGGGTACTCTGCTCCCTCACAGCACATGCAGGCTCTCTCTCACAGCACATGCAGGCTCCTCTCCCACACAGACAGCAGGCCCTCTCAAGCACCTGCCCTCTCTGCACAGGCACCTCAGCTTTCTCCTCACAGCTGGGAACGAGAAAAAGGGGGAGCAAGAGATTAGAAGAAATAATCTATAGTACAGTGCTGAGATAACTTAATAAATATTGCATCGTTTAATAAAGTGTGGTGATGAAATTAACAATTAATTGTAGTCAAATACTCACACGGCCCTGTGTGAGCACATATGTATAGGGATCTTGCATCTTGCAAAATTCTTCTTTCCCAGTGGCTGGTTATCGGATGGGAATGGAGGGGGGGGGGGGGTTAAATGGTAGCAATCATATACCAATTTGACACGCCATGGTGTAAGCTCAACCCTTGAGAAGTTACTGTGGGTGCCTCTGGAAACCCGACCGTGGTAATTCCAGTGGCACCGTGTTGGTCCAGCGCTTGCAGTGCAGGAGTTTGAATGGGGGTTCCCCTTCCCTCATACGTTCCAATCCTCCCTCCCCGGTTTCGTAGCAGACGGGATGTGGTGGGGTGAGGATGATATCAAGGGGTCCTTGTTGCGGGTTTTTTTAACATCATTTTGTGAGTGTATTTTTCTTTTATATGTGTAATAACTTTTTATCTCTAGCAAAAGACTAATCACTGATCCCTTATATCATCGCACCCCAACCCATCCCCGTCTGCTGAACGGGAGGGAGGATTGGAACGTATGAGGGAAGGGGGAATCCCCCATTCAACATCCTGCCTGCCCATCTGACACAACGGTGCCACTGAATTACCACGGTCGGGTTTACCAGAGGCACCCCCACAGTAACCTCTCAAGGGATTGAGCTTACACATTGGCCGTGTAAGTCGTACCTATAGATGTTATGTCTACCATTTTAACCCCCCCTCCATTCCCATCCGAATTTAACCAGCCACTTGGGATAAGAAGAATTTTGCAGATGCCTAACCCTTATACAGATGTGCTCACACAGGGCCGTGTGAGATTTTGACTACAATTAATTGTTAATTCATCCACACCTTTATTAAACGGATACAATATTTTATTAAGTTATCTCAGCACTGTTTACTCATAGATTATTCTTCTAATCCTTGCTCCCCCTTTTTTTCTTGTCCCCAACACTCTGAGGTTTGGGATACCCCTTCTGGGTCAGCAGAGGAACTTTAACACGCAAGCTACGTCATCCCACCTGCAAAAAGACTACATGTAATGGTTTTGGAATAAGTATTTTTATTGTACTCTCCACTCCACCCTGTACTAAGATCTTAAGGTAAAGGCGCACCGTTTTTTTTGTTTGCATGTTCTCTCACAGCTGCTAGTGTTGTCAGAAGCAGGCAGGTCCCAAATAGTAACTTTGTTACTTGCAACAAAGTAATGTTTCTTCCACAACTTGTATAGCGTCTGCTAAGGTAATTTTTTTAGTTTGCAGTTAAAATCACTGTCCCCTCACATCTCTTCCCATTCTCCTCTTCACCCACCTCGCCCCCACCCCTCTTCTCCCACCACTTCTCCCCCCTCATCCCTTTCCCCCCTCAACTCCTCCCGCTACCCTCAACCCTCACCTCTCTCTCCCCCTCATCTCTCTCTTACCCCTCACCTCTCTCTTCCCCCTCTCCTCCACCTCTCTCTTCCCCCCCCTCCTCACCTCTCTCTCTCTCTCCCCCCACATCTCTCTCCCCCCCACCTCTCCCCCCATCTCTCTCTCTCTCCCCCCCCCTCACCGCGCTCTCCCCCTCACCTCTCTCTATCCCCCTCAACACTCTCTCACACCCCCCTTACCTCTCTCTCCGTCACCCCTCTCTCTCCCTCCCCCCCCCACTCTCTCTCCCACCTCACCTCTCTATCCCCCCTCACCTCTCTCTCTTCCCCCCTCCTCTACCTCTCTCTCTTCCCCCCACCTCCATCTCTCTCTCTCCCTCCTTCACCACTCTCTCCCCCCCCCTCACCTCTCTCTCCCTCCCCCCCCACATCCGCTCTCTCCCACCCCTCCCCCTCCATCTCTCTCCTCCCACCCCCTAGCCACATCTCACTCTCCCCCCTTCACTTACCCTCCCTAATTTTGTTCCCCCCCTCACCTCGCTCCCCCCTCACCTTGCTCCCACCTCACCTCCTCCATCTCTCTCAATCCCCCCCTCACCTATCTCTTCTGCCCAACCTTGCGTCTCTCCTCCCCATAACCTCTTTCTTCTCTCCCCCCTCATCTCTCTCTCATCTCCCCTTCTGCACATCTCCCTCTTAAACCCCTCACCTCTCTCACTTCACACATCACCCCCCCCTCACTTCTCTCGCTCTCCCCCCCTCACCCTCTCTTTCTCCCCACCTCTCTCTATCCCCCCTCAACACTCTCTCACCCCCCTTAACCTCTCTCTCCTCCCCAGCTCTCTCTCTCCCTCCCCCCTCACCACTATCTCTTCCCACCTCACTCTCTATCCCCCCTCACCTCTCCTCTTCCCCGCCTCTCTACCCTCTCTCTCTTCCCCCCACCTCCTCTCCCTTCCCTCCCCCTCCCCCTTCACCACTCCTCTCACCCTCTTCTCCCCCCCCTCACCTCTCTCTCCCCCCACATCTCTCTCTCCTCCCACCCCCTCATCTCTCTCCTCCCACCCCCTCACATCACTCTCCCTCACCTTACTCCCCCCTAATTTTGTTCCCCCCCTCACCTCGCTCCCCCCTCACCTTGCTCCCACCTCACCTCCTCCATCTCTCTCAATCCCCCCCTCACCTATCTCTTCTGCCCAACCTTGCGTCTCTCCTCCCCCATAACCTCTTTCTTCTCCCACCCCTCATCTCTCTCTCATCTCCCCTTCTCACATCTCCCCTCTTTAACCCCTCACCTCTCTCACTTCACCCCCCCCTCACTTCTCTCGCTTCTCCCCCCTCACCTCTCTTTCTCCCCCCCAACCTCTCTCCCCCCCCCCCCTCTCTCCCCTCTCACTTGCTACTTTACTTCTTTTTCCTACACAGGTGCATCAGCATAGTTCCGAGTTATATATCTTCACAAAAGTGTCTATTATTTTATGAAAAAAGCCTACGTTTAGCCTATAAGTAATAATCCCCTCAGAACAGGGCATTACTGGCGATAATTCCCTAGCTGGGTTAAAGTCAACTCTTCCAGCCGGGGCATTATTTGCCAGTAATGTCCTGTTCTTCGGGGATTATTACTTAAGTAATGATAACTGGCATTTACTAGCACATTCACACATCTCAGACAAGTCCCTAAAACCTTCCTGACCCCATAATCACACAGCATACAATGCTTCTACTGCAGCCAATGTTTTGGGGTAATAACAACACTCCCCGTGCGTCACTTTTGGCTTTTTATATCCGACACATGCTTATGAAAGTTTTCATCAAAGTCAAAGGAAGACGCCACCTGCGTACAGAAAGTAACACAGATTTCTATATTTCAACATTTGTGACATAAAAATGTAACATGGAGAAGAAAGGGCAATGATTTTCTAATGATTATAAGCGGTTTATTCATCCCTCATCCACTTAATAAATTCTGCTGTTGAAACATATGTTTTCCAATTAGTCTGTCTCACTCATCATATGCCATTGATACCAAGATCTTAACATTTTACTGCCTGCAGGCAATAACCCTGCAAATGAATTCTACAAGCACATTATACAACACATATGGGCACCTGAACTAATATGGTATGTACGAGGGCTTTATTTCTTACAGATCTATATTGGTTGGGGATAGATGAGAGTGGACATTATAATGAACTGAAATATTATTACAGTGAAATAGAAATGAGAAATAAATAAATAACTATGTTCATTTCCCATGGTACTTTATCATAATAACCATACTGTAATGGTAACTTGTACAATTTGAATGATAAGGGGAATAACTAAAGAAAGGAATACCATTGATGACATCTAAAAAAAAAATGTGTGTGGTGCTCTCAAGACAATACTTAAGCCAGATAAGTATATAACAGGAAAACAACCCTTGAATAATATATATATATATATATATATATATAATATAAAATATAATAATATATATATAATATATATATAGTGTCTCTAGAATGTAGCCCGGTAGTGACAATCCCACAGACCATGTAGTAAGGAAATGTCAATGACACCACAGCAGTGGACCGGTAGAAAAACAATCCTATGACTATACTATATTGTAATAAGGGCAATATGGAACGAACTCCACTTGGGATCTTCATCCACCATTAGCAGCAAGTCCAGTTGGGTTTCCAATGTCCAGGGTTGAATGTGCATCCGTAGACATACTCAGAATGTAGACCAGGGAAGAAAAACGAAGCACCAACCCGCTGTAGAATAGCAATAACACCAACAGGGATACGTACCAAAAATAAGCTATTTAATAGGATCCAGGCAAAGTAACAAACAACATTCACCTTGATAAAGGACTGTAGAGGTCCGAAACGCGTAGGTGTGTTTGTTACTTTGCCTGGATCCTATTAAATAGCTTATTTTTGGTACGTATCCCTGTTGGTGTTATTGCTATTCTACAGCTGGACTTGGTGCTTCGTTTTTCTTCCCTGTTCTACATTGATGACATCTCCCTGATATTCAGTATGATATGTGTATGTATACACTACATTTTGATCAGTGATAAGAGATGCGCATAGTTGTTATTAAAGTCCTCAAGCCACACGAAATGTGCTTTTTTTTCATGAAAAAAAAAACACAATACTTTTCAACGTTCGCAAAAAAAAGCCAAACATTAAAACTCTATTTGGTCACGTGGCCCAAAAATAGGTCACATGACCATCAATATACTGCAGTTGTAGCAAAATTCGGCCAGAAATTGGCATACATTTTTCAGCACTCACCACAAAAATGCGAAGTGAAAAAGAGATTTGTGAAAAAAATCTCACAAGGCACATATAGAGACATCTGCACATCTCTATTCCTAATTCTAATACAACACGTAGGGAATAGTATAACAAACACTTGCACTAGTTTGACTTCAATGGAAATTGTCTCACAAAAATGGCGAGTGATTTGCCTGAAGTCCATGTAACAACCGAATCCCTAAGGCCTTGATTATACCAGATGCCGGCGGGCGGCAGCACGATCTGGTGACGTCACCCTCTCTCTGTGCTGCCGAGCGGCATTTTGAACATACAGGGGAGACAGAAAAGGAGAGAAGCAGAGGAGACAGGGCGGCGTGACAGAGGCGTGGCCGTGAGCGATTCGCCCTCATTTACTGTACCGCTCACGTGACGCGGGTGTCGCCTCCAGAGAACAAATTCCTCTGTCTCCTCACCAGTCGTCCGCCCTGCAGCTCCCGGTGTGGCGCTCGCCGCTACAGGTATGTTCACTTCAATTTTTATTTTATTTTTTGGACGTGCGGCGTCGTGCCAAGCGACACCGTTGGTGTTTTTAGGTATGATCACGGCCTAAGCTTGTTTGCACATCACAACACTACACTACACCCGTCCTCTTCCTCTATTCAAGTAGCAATGCTTACGTGAGCTGGTTAGCATAGCATTACAGTACATTGCAACCAGGAGAAATGCCGCTTTGTAATTCTTTTATCTTATAAAAAAATCTGGCCATTTATCCTTAGCATCAAACTATAATTGTATACAGTGGCGGCCGGCGTGAAACTAATGCGGCTGCCGCCGCAGTTTAGAAATAGCAGCGGGCGGCGCGCGGCTGTCTTCGGCCGTTTTCGCCCGGTTTTGCCGCGCCTCGGGCGCTTTCAATAGTAAGCGCCATTATCTATTAAACGGAGAACAGACCCGCGGCAAGCCTTAGAATAAGCTTGGCCGGGACAGTAGATAGAAGTGGAAGATCTTCCCATGCCTTTTTTTATTGTAAAGCCATACTGTAGAAGATGATACATTGTCTCTGCTTTTGGCCCCTTTGACTAACTTCTAAAGTTTTTCAGCATATTACGTCAAATGCTGTATTGGCTGTTCTATGCCACTACTGAGAAGCCCTTTCAACAAAGAAGCCCTTTCTCACATTATCCATGATACTACTCTGTCAGCTTCAGATAATGATGCTTTTTTTTTAACACTGTGGTTTACTTATTCATAACTTTAAGGTATTCATACATTTCAGTTATATTGTATTTCCTTAATTCCTTTGTCTTTTTTTTATTCTATATACAGTAGAGTCTATGTTAACCGACACTCCATTCCTCCCCTGCTGACTTCTATGCTCCTGCTCTGATCGCATGTCTTCTCCTGCCGCCGCCAAGCCACCGCCGCCCCCTGTCTCAACTTCTTCCCTCGGCTGACATGGTCTTCTACTGCCGCCAGCTGTCCGACTCCTGTGCCACTCCGCTCCCGCTGTGCCGCCGCCAGTAAGCGAGGAGGGGGGACGGACGCAAATGTTGGATAATACTTTCTGTATTAGCCCAAAATTTCGGTTATCCGACATGGTATTGGTCCCGTTTAGGTCAGATAACGAGATTCTTCTGTATATTATATAAAAATGTCAGCTCTCAGCGCGGGACCTCTGCAAACACATTACACCCCCAGAAAAGTCTCACGCCCCCCCAGTTTGCGCACCTCTGTTATAGGGTATATCTTTTTAACTACAATTTATTGTTGTTGTCACAAATATTTATCTTTCATATCATTGTCTTTAATATATCCTAGGACTGAAATATGAAAGACATTTTTGTGCACAAATGATAGCTTTGTTCTCATTTTGGGTCTCTAAATAACTTTGTATTAAGGCACTTTTGGCAAGATTCACTAAAGGTCAATATTCTGTGGCTGTGTAAAAATGTGTCTTATTACAACATAGCATCACAGCGATATTATTTGGAATTACTACTATTTTCACAAAGAATGATTAATTCATAAATGGGTTGCGATATGCAAAAGTGTGAACTGTGCAGTATGCAAATAAGCGCTAGAAATGGAATTGCGTCAGGAGATATCAAACTATTCTACAATAGGGTTATCTAATAACTATTTTTTATCACATATCTATGTATTTAATGTTGTGTTTTAAACACATATTGTAGGTTAGCTCGTCTATGTATACAATGGGCATTATAAAGATTTGTTTTTCTAATTTATTTCCGAGAAAACCCTGTAAGTGGATTTGGATTTTTAAATATCTGAATCCACAAACAAATGTATTATGGGGGGAGTTCATATAAAAAGGGGAGTAGCCTCAAGTCTAAGCCATTCTGTTCTTGGGTTTTGCCGTGGGTTGCTTGGTGCTGCTGCTGCTGTAGTATTACTACTGCTGTTCTATCATAGGTCAAACATTGGATTAGATAACATTATTCATTACTTATTTATGTATATCTTTATTTATATAGTGTATTCAGCACTATAAAAAAAGAGACAACATAGTACTGGGAATTATAATACAATAAGTGCAACAATGTCAAACAATATGAAAGGAAATCCCTGTCCCAGAGAGCTTACAAACTAAGGGGTATGCTGTGGCACAGAAAATAAAGGGACAATGAAACTTGTATCTTAGAGTATGAGGTTATTAATTGCATATACCATTCAAATGGAGGCATTTTTTTTTGTCTTATAGGTGGGGATTTTTGTATATATGATATTGTGTGCCAGATATTTCGTTTTAAGTCTCTTGTGTATTTAATAGCCTAGTACTGGGCAGTATGTCACACTGTCACATTATGTTCACTTGCAACACTGCAACTGTGTCACTTTGTTTTTCTTAATGATTGTTTTAATTGTAATACTAATGTATGTAACATTGGATCGAGCTGATGATGGAATGGGGTTATATTTAACTGGTCTGTATTGACCACCCTATTTATAACACATTTTCACTATTGTAAGTCCCGATGAGGGTGTTCTAGAGACACTGAAACGTTGGTGTATGTTTGAATACAGAACTTTTTGTTTGAAGATTGGAGTGCCACCGCATTTATTTATTTTAGTGGATTATGTACAGTAGCAGCGCATTTGACTGTAAGCAGCTTCAGTTGCTAATAATGGTAAGGAGTGCATCTCTCTTATTTGACTTTATAGAGAAAGCAGTGGAGGGAATAAGTGCAACAGATGGCAGTGTTTGTCCACAATGGTTGGTTGAAGTGACTGTGGGTGTAGGACAGTAGCTATGAGTCCAGGCTATTGGAATGTTTCTTTTAAGATGTGAGTTTAAGTGTTTATTTAAAAGGTGGGAAGACAGGGTGCTTACTGTAGACTGAGTTCGAGGGAGTTCCAGAGGTAACATGCAGTGAGGCAATAGATGTGGAAAGGGTGGAGAGAAGACAGTTCTAGGTACAGTGCAGGAGACGAGCAGGGGCATAACGAGGGATCAAAGATGATATATGGGAAGGAGAAGATAAATGAAGAGACTTAAAGGTAAGGAGGAGAACTTTGTAGATGATATGAAATTTAATGGCAAGCCAGGAGAGAAATTTAAGGAGGAGATGAGCAGAGATTGTTTAGGGAGTAAGAATAAATATTCTAGCAGACACATTTTATATAGCTTTCAATGGAGGAAGTTGTGAGGAAGGGGGGCCTGTTAGCTGTATCTTACAATAATCTATTTGGGAGAGGATTAGGGCATGCATTGGAGTTTTAGCATTAGATTGTGTTAATATTACAGAGGAAGAAGCAACACATTTTAGCCATTCCATGAATGTGTATGGAGAAGGAAAGGGGAGAGTGAAATGTCACTCCTAGGCCACATGCTTCGGCAACAGGATAGATAGTAGTACCATTTACTGTGATGGAGAAAGAGGATATTAGGCCAGATTTACGGGGAAATATGAGGCACACAGTATTAGACAAATTAGGTTTAAGGTGGCAGAACATCCAACCATTAGGATATAGCCAGGAAGTCATCTGAGACTTAGGATGGGATTGCAGGATTGAGGGTAGGGATGAATAGATATATCTGTGTATCATCTGCATAGAGATGATAACTAAGGCCAAAACAGTTGAAGAGGTCCCGAACTGATAGTGTGTAGGAATCAAAAAGGAGAGGTCCCAGAATAGAGCCCTGAGGTTCACCAACAGACAGATCAACAGAAGAAGAAAACATGTTAGCAACAAGGAAAGAAAATGTGCAACAGGAAAGTTATGATTAAAGATGGGCGAATCTGCCCAATTCCATTTCCTGGATTTTCTCAAATTTTAACCCCAAAATCCACTTTGCAGTGTACAATCTGCTCTCTCTCTCTCTCTCTCTCTCTCTCTCTCTCTCTCTCTCTCTCTCCCTATCTTACACTCTTCCCTCTCTCTCCCTGTCAAACACTCTTCCTTCTATTTCTCTCTCTCACCCCCCATCCCCCCACCCCACTGGTCACACACACACACACACACACACACAAACACACACACATTCGACACCCCCACACACAAACACACACAATTGCATACACATACACACTATTCCACCCCCACCACAATATCCACACAATACCTTTCCACACAACAAACCGCCACCACAATACCCACACAACACCACCCCCACCACAATACTCACACAATATATACCCACCTCCAACCACAATACCCACACAATACATACTCCCAACAAAATACCCACACAATAAACTGCAGCAATGTGTGGGTATTTTGTAACTAGTACTGTACATCTGCTGTTTATGTAATTAGAAAATAAACAGCACACAAACACTGGCTAGTACAGGCTCCTGCAGTTGCTAAGGACAGGGTTAGGTGAGGGTAGGCAATCACGATACAGGGTAGGCATCGCATGTATCAAGCATGGATAGGCTTCGGATGGTAACAGTGAAAGGCAGCCTGGCAGCCGGCAAGGTAGCCAGCACTCATAATAACTAATAACTAAGTTTAGACTTGAGATGAAACTTGAGTTGAGGTAGAGTTGAGATACAGCAGCTTATCATGAGCAGTAGCAGGATTTTACACAGAGAGCACTCTATCACAGCGCACAGGCAGAGAGAGGGAACCCAATGTCATTCTTCATGGTGAATCTGATGTAGGGGTCATATATAATAGGGTTTCACCAAGATAAAAAAAAAAAGAACCACCAAAAAATATGCCACTGAGATACAACTGGCAGGCCATCCAATCTATCTACCATCTTTTTTCTTCTTCTATATAATCTACTAGTACTAATATACAGCTCAACCCCGTTACAGCGCGATCCGCTACAATGAGGATCCGCTTATAACGCGAAGTGACCCAGTTTTTAAAAGCTAAACTGCATTTTTTTTTATATACAAATATTCAATGCCTTATTGCTAGCAGACACACACGGGGAGAGACACACACGGAAAGAGACACACACACGGGGAGATACACACATGGAGAGACACACACTGTCCCTTTAAGGTAGCTGGCTCTCACGCTGAGCTGACAGCTGAAGTGGAGAGACAGAGAGCTGGTACAGTAGCTGCCAGATGCCAAGCGGAGGACGAGAGCTGCCAGGTGGGAAAATCATGTGTGTGGTTGCCGGTGCGCCGCCAGATCTGGGAACGCTGGGAGAGTGATCCCAGCTCTGTCCATTTGGCGGACGCAGAACCCCTGATTGTGGAGGCCATTTTGTTGTTTTTTTTGCGATCCCAGTTATAACGCGGTCTCATTATGTGGATCCCGAGCACCGCCTTATAACGGGATTCAGCTGTAGTAACTTTGTAATAAGTAACTAACAGTCATTATTATATATGTCAGATTGATTAATGCAATTACATGCAATTTGAAATATTAATATATATATATATATTCATTTGATAAAAAGGGCACAGCGTTGATGTAGAAAAATGTGATTCATCTACCATAAGATGTAAATGTACAACACTTTTACAAACATGAGTAAATATATATATTTTTAAACTTTGTTCTTTTACTTTTCAACAAAATATATATAGCTACATAGTAGATGAGACTGAAAAAGACATTTGTCCATCAACTTCAACATATGCTAAATTTAGACGACAGATACTTATCCTATATTTGTATTTACAGTATATTAATACAGAGTAAAGCAATCAAAATACCCTGGTGAACCATTATCAAATACTGGCTCATAAGGAGAACAAGTTAATTTCTTGCTGACTCCACATATTAACAGTCAGATGACTCCCTGGATCAACATCCTTCCCATGCTAACATATTTGGTATATCCCTGTATACCTTTCTAGAAATATGTACAGCCTTTCTTTAAAAGATATCTATTGTATCTGCCATCACAATCTCCATGGGTAATGAATTCTACATTGTACCTCTGCTTACTGTAAAGAACCCTTTCCTTTGTTGCTGGGGAAATCTCCTTTCCTACAACCTCAAAGTATGACCCTGTGTCGCTTGTACTGCCTTTGGGATAAATAAAAATAGTTCTTTTGAAAGCTCCTTGTATTGTCCCCGAATATATTTGTAAATAGTTATAATATCCCGTCTTAAAAGCCTCTTTTCTAATGTAAGCAAATACAATGTACTGTAGTTAGTATCTCTTCATACTGCATGTCAGATTTTCCACCCCTTTTATTAATTTAGTAGCTCTTCTCTGCATTTTTTTCCCCAAACATAATGTTTCTCATTGAGGTCAAAAATTTCTACCTTTGTGTCGTCTGTCCATAGAACATTGTTCCAGAAGTCTTGTGGATCATTTATGTGCTCTTTGCTGAATTTCCTGGTTATCCTTTCATGAACGCCATTCTTTTTCAGTCTTTTTCTGATAGTTTAGTGATGAACACTTACATTAGCCAAGGCAAGCATGTTCAAACAAAATGGTACTGGCAAAAACTAGTAAGAGATGATATGTGACTAATATAGATATAAATAATACATACAACCAAAAAGATTAGGTGCTTGAGGGAGCTCCCACAAACCAGTTCTTATGTACAATATTTCCAGCAATAGGAAACTGCAAACAGCTCTGATGATATCCTTGGGATGGGTCTCCTCATTAAAAGACAAATAACATCCACATACAGTAGCATAATACTGTTTACTGCAGTATGAAAAAATGGCTATAGAAAAAGGAAAGGAAATGCACTCACACTTTCTCTATTTATATAAAGCAGCAAGTGTTTGCATCCCAGTCACGTCCCAGCTCCAACTTGCACATACACTGCATTGCCGCTCACTCCCGCATTTGCGTTGCAATCGTGGAAACACAAGGATTGCGGAGAGGCTGTTTGTTGGTAGTGCTGCTACTAGGATGGTGGATAGTAAGAGTGGCCTGCAGATCTTTGGATGTTATTCTGGTGTTCTTTGTGACTTCTTGAAAGATTTTCCAGCTTATTATTCGAGAGAGTTTGGTGGCATGACGGCTCCTGGGTAAAGTGACTGTGGCCTTGAACTTTCTAAATTTGTAGACCATATGTCTGGCAGTGAATTAGTGGAGCCCCAAATCCTTAGAAATTGTGTTGTAACCCTTTCGAGACTGATGAGCATCAATAATTGCTTTTCTGAGGTTCTCAGAGATTTATTTTGATCATGACATGATGTGTTTCCACACACGTGTATGGTGAAGACCAAACTCATAAAATTTCTGATCTTTATATAGGATGGGGCCTCCCAAAATCCCCCCTGAAAATCTACCTAATTATTTAAACATCTGATTCTAATTAATCCCCTTTAATTTAGCTGATGAAACTAGGTTTTCACTTACTTTTGCATATACCTCTTAATTACTCATTGTTTGTCTAATTTATACATCATTTTGTTTCAAAAGACATGGAATTGGTTAATACAAACCCTATTTGATATTTAAGGAAAGACGGGTTATCATTGAAAAATTATGGCATTTCCGTAAATATCTTTGGGGTTGGGGGGGTAATTAGGCCTATAACTAAAATTGTTATTAAACACAGATAATGCAATTTTAAAATGTATTGACCTTATGTGAATCAAGGATTTTGTTCCAACTTTGCGACGTGTGGCAGAAGGATTCAGGGAGGCGCTACATTAAACAAATATTGTATTAGACACATTTGCAGAATATTCTTTCTTTTCAGAACATTTCACACATCTCAATTTAATAGTGAGCAGAATTCAAAACAAATGTGCAACCCGTGCCACTTTTTACTGCTGTGGAAACCAAGTACGGTACATTTTAGCAGCTTTTAGCCAATACAGCTGTTTATTTACCATCACAACATAGATGCAGTGATTATTACCGCTGTTTGCTCAATCTGGCCCATAATCTGTCAAGTGACAGCGTCCCCGCCTACTCCCCAGAGATAGCTTGTGGTTTCTTATTTAACAACTCTATCATCAGTTCGACCTCGTTATGGATCAATGTCAGAGTCAGACTTTGATGAGATAAAAATAACTCACAATTATTTCACTTCAAATATGAAAAACATTCATGTTAATCTACATTAACTGCCAACACAATGTCATTGGGGTAGACACAAGTATATTAGGATAGACGCAAATCTTTCAGTGCCCCTAATCAGCACTACAGGGTATGTCAGTTTAATTAATAGTCCCATGGACTAAACATGAAAAATAGACCTGGGATATTTCCAATGCTCTGTGCACACTATTGAATCTACATTATGAAATATCTCAGATTCATAGATATATCTCTTGGTGACCAATAAAAATCACCACAGCCCAAGGATGCTATACAATATAAAATTAATATTTGCTTTCTTGGATAAACTAAAGATAATGAACCTAACTTAACCTCTGGTAATATCTTATATATCCAAAGCTCTAAAATGGTAAGAAATGTACTGTACATATCCAAAATCATAGTAGAAAATAGTAGGATCTGCCAATATTTCATTTGCAATAGAACATGAAGTTCTAAACTAGGCTTAGAGCATCATTTGGTGACATTTTGCTCTTACTGTATGTACACACCAAATGTAGAAATGATCCATATACTTTATCATACACCCCTAAATAAAATTATCTGTATGTGAGCTCTGAAGCAAATGGTTTCCTAACACTACACAATATATTAGGCTTTAAACCATATTAGTTACAATCCTATTATTGTTACATTTGTTGGCAAGGAGTCAGCATCCACTGCTGCATGGTTTATTCCCTTTAAGCAGATTGTATCTTTGTAGTTAAAAGTAAACATAATTGGAGGGGCGCATGCGCGAGGGCAGAGAGAATGGACGCGTGACTCCATTGCTCCGTGCCCCGCTCGTAAACTAATGCAATAAAACAACCTTTACTGTCAGCAAAAAATCAGGAATTTAACTCCAAGACCCTGCAAAACTACCGGGATGGCGAAGAGAAAATCTAAAACCCCAAAATCAAAGGGGCTCCCCTATACTTCCCCAGCACACGAGAAACAACGCGGCTGAGGCAGAAATTGGCGCCAGTTCGAATCAGGGCTCTGATTCAGAGCGGAAGGAGAGAGGGAGGACAGAGGCAATCCGGGAATATCAACCAGTGCGGCTCGGCGATTTTAATCGCCTTTACACAGACCTCAAAAATCTCCTCCCGGCGCAAAAAAAGAGATGGGGAGGGAGATCGGGAGTCTGGGGGAGCGCACGGAAAGGGGGAGACCCAGTTAGACATAACCCTCCACGGCTGCCAAACGCAACACAATAAAGTAACGGAGCTACAGACCCAAATCTCTGACCTGAAGGAGAAGCAGAGGATGCCGAAAACCGCGAGCGCGAACAATATAGGATTCGGGGGGTACTGAGATGTAGGGGAGTGTGGAGGATTTCGTCCTGAGGTGGCTGGGCGAAGCTGCTGCCGGATATCCCCAAAGAGAGACTAGAAATGGACCGTTGCCACAGGGCCCTGAGAACGAGACCGTGTGCAGTCTGAGCAGCCACGCGACATCATAGCGCGGCTGCATTATTATAAGACCAGGGAGGCCATCCTACACAGGTCCCGGGAAACACGTCGGTGGATTTGAGGGGATAAAACTGCTTATTTTTCAAGATCTGTCCCCTCTGACGTTGCTGAGACGCAGGGCCCTCACCCCAGTCACTAAAGTGTTACGGACCACAGTGTGCGATATCGATGGACATTTCCATTTGGGCTGTCCGTCAATAAAATGGCAAAGCCCACTATATGAAGGAGATTGGGGAGGTGGGTGAGGCTTTCCTCCACAGGCTGGGGCTTAAGGGGGCACCAGTGGCACCGGAGCGCGGGAAGAGATCCCGGGCCCCAGTTGGGAAACGGCGGGACGTTCCCCCCGATCCCCACACCACCAACGTTGAATTCCATAAAAGCTTGCTCATGACATCCCACGTTATAGGGGAATCATGTTTCCCGGTTTCCAGTTAAAGTTGCCTGGTAAATGTTACAGGCTTACATATCCGCTGTTAAGAACCCGCATCAAGAGCCCCCTCCGTGGGGAAAAACCGCGATTACCTATTTATAAAAGACTAAGCACTTACCTGAGAGATAATGGACGAAGGCCCAAGATGGCGACGCACAGGTAGGAGCAGCATCCAGTCTGAAACGCAGGAGCAGGAAACCTCCATCCCAGGGCAGAGCCGAAGCACACATCCGTCCAGTCAGAGTCGCTCCCAAAATGGCGGGGCCGGATGTTCGAGCGCTGAAACCGGAAAAGCACGGTGCGGCCATCTTACAGGGGCAGGATGAAGATCCAGTTATCGCGAGCAGTGACGCGGACCACACGAGAGGCCCCGTCCAGCGGCGATTTGAACTTACCCAGGAGCCATAGACGCAGAAGGAAACCGATACACATAGCGACGGAGGAAAGAAAGCTCTATTTCCATATCTAGAAAGGGCATCAGGTGAGAGGGCCCGGAGGAGGGTAGCGGGGGCAAAATTATAAAAATACATAGGGCCCACAGGGGGATAGACAGCAGCAAAGCTGTGATAGAAGACATAGAGGAGGTGTTGGATAGTGGGTTTAAAAGGGAGAAGAGGAGTAAATAGTAAGATGAGAATGTAGGAGGAAGTAGTAAGGGGAGCGTAGGGGAAGTTTCAGGAGCTAGATGGAGACAGGAAGCAAGGGAAGGAGAGGGGTCAGAAGGAGGAGAGCAAGGGAGTGGAGGAAGTGGGAGTAGAAGGCAAAGTAGGTGACTAGATAGGAAGGTGTACGTGACGGTGGAGGAAGTAAGCGATTGCAAGTAGAAGCGAGACATGCAGTTATGAAAGTCGAGAGGGACAAGCATCCGGAGTGAGACAATACAAGGAATAGAGCGGGTATACTGCAGAGTTACCTGGGAACGAGTAAGGGTTTGAGGCCAACTAACCAATAGGGGATCATAGAATAGGAAAGTAAAGCGGCGGAAACGTTGCCTAGGTTAACACCGAACTTAGGAGTTATTAGTAATAAGACATGAAGGTTACATTTAGTTTGTCGTTAGAGGAGCGGGGCGGGAGCTGAGGGTCTCGGCCTGCTCTGCGGTCCGCATGGGCCAGGGGCTGGGAAAGGGTTGTCCCAGCGAAGTCCTTGGGAGGGTAGGGAATAAGAGGCGCAGTGACATCGGCGGATGTTCCGGAGCGGGTGCCCAGTCCCCAAAGGCATTGGACTCTGAGCCAAGTTGGCAGGGCCACAGCTCGGAGGACATTAATTGTTTACTGTTTATGTGGTCTTCCCCCAGTTTTCCTATTGTCTCTCCCCACCCGCAGGACCCACCACCCGAGGATTATCACGAGCGTAACAGGAAGGAGACTGCCTTACTTCGGTCATGGTTAGTAGCGAATCACACACACTATCGCCACATGTGCAGGTTCACCTATCCCCAAGATGAATAACGATCTGATACTTATCTCCCATAATGTGTAAGGGATTTATATCAACCCATAAAACGCAGAATTGCCTTCCGGGACTATATCCGTAGAAAGCGGACATAGTGTTTGTCCAGGAAACTCATTTCTCTAAATCTAATCATCCCAAATACCTGGACGGGCCTACAGGACCGTTTTTATGTATGTCCTCGGCGACAGTAAAAAAAGGGGGGTGGCTATATTAGTGCATCGAAGAGTGCCCTTCCAAATGGTTAAATCATATAAAGACTCAGACGGAAGATACGTTATAGTCACAGGCACATTAATAACAAGGAGGTCACATTAAGCTCAATATATGCCCCTGCGAACAGGCCCCGCAATTCTTTACGGCATTTTTCGATAAATTACACAAGGTGGCAATGGGTTGTATATTCCTCGCTGGAGACATGAACCGACCCTAGACCCAGACTTGGACAGATGCACGGGGCTATTACCACAGAAACAGACATACTAACCATACTCCACGGGCTCTGCACGATTGTCAGTTACTTGACATTTGGAGGGAAAAAAACCCCACGGAGAGAGCATACACTTTTTACTCACACCCACACAACAGATACAGTAGGATAGATTACTTCCTGGTTTTCAAAGAAAGCGTTCCCATGGTCACCCATACTGGGATCCATGATATTTCTGGTCGGACCACGCACCGTTGAGCTGCGGTGTGCTCTGCAGCTTCTGGACAGACCGGGGGCGAACTGGAAATTAAGAGCTGCTGTTAAAAAACCCAATACGGAGCGGCGATAGGAGATAAAATCAGGGAATACTTTGATATTAACACGGGGAGTGTATCTTCCCACTCTACACTCTGGGAAGCCCATAGGCAACCATGAGGTCTTCTAATGAATTTAGCACACAAACCAAACGAGCTAAGGAGTCCCAGATAAAGATCTGCGAGGGAGACTAGCACACCTTTCCGCACGTCATAGTCTAAATAAACAGAGCGCTACCCTTAAGGAACTCTCTGACACCAAAACTAAACTCAATTTGTTGCTAAACTCCAGAGCCGAGAGGGAGTTGGCCTGGTCCAAGCGTAAGTTTTACGACAAGCCAACAACCAGATACCTTACTTCCAAAATTACGTAACAAACTCCCTAATTATAGTATTTCCTCTATCCGCACCAAGGGGGGGGACCTTACCTCCGACCCCAGAAGAATTGTTGAGGATTAAAAAATTCTACGAAGTTCTCTATGATGGAGATAAGGTCACCACACACAAAAATAGAGGAAAAAACACAGAAATTCCTGAAGAGGCGCGCCTTCCCAAATTGGAGCAGGGCAGAAAAGGAGGCACTACAGGGTGACTTACGTTCGAAGAACTATCAGAGGTTATAAGGCCCTTAAGCCAGCTAAAGCTCCGGGACCAGATGGTTTTTCAAATTTTATATTAACAAAAATTCCTTAAAATATTAGCGCCACAACTATTAAATATATTTAACGAGATCTTAGCGGGGGGCGCCTTTCCATCCCAGATGCTCCAGGCCTCAATCTCTCTGATCCATAAGCCAGGCAAGGACCCGGTGGACTGTAAGAGCTACCGGCCCATATCCCGATCAATTCCGATGTGAAAATATTTTCTAAACTCATAGCTAACAGGGTGGGCATTGTCCTGCCTGGCTAATCCATCGGATCAGGTGGGATTTTTGGAGGAAGGCAGGCGGCAGACCCACAAGACGGATCATTGATTTGATCGATCTTGGCCAATAGAAAGAATATCCCGTCTATGCTGTTGAGTCTGGATGCAGAGAAGGCCTTCGATAGGATCGACTGGTCCTATCTGAGGGCAGTACTAGGAGCGTTTGGTGTTCGAGGGACGCCTCCTGAAGCTACTTAGCCCTGTATAAAGGCCCCACAGCTAGGGTGCGCCACCAGGGCTTCCCATCGGAGCATTTAACATCTGTAGCGGGACGACAGGGTGCCCCCGTGTCCCCTTTGCTATTTGCATTATGTATAGAACCCCTGGCGGCCCATATCCGCCTAAGCCCAGATATACAGGGATAGAGTAGGGGACCAATCCACAAGTGGCATTATACGCTGACGATGCATACTGACCCTGTCGAGACCGCTCACTTCCCTGCCCAATGTCTTTGAGATCTGGGAGCGTTTTAGCCTCATCTCAGGGTTTAAAATTAACCAGACAAAGTCTGAAGCCCTAAATTTAGTTCCTCCCGCGCCCAATGGAAAATTAATCGAACTATTTTAATTTTAAATGGCAAGCCTCCTCATCAAATACTTAGGTATCCAAATTAACAGACATATGACTCATTATACAAAGCGAATTATCCCAAATTATTCCAAGCTCTAAGGGAGATCTGAGGGTGTGGGCGGTGGTTTGGATTTTCTTGGTTTGGACGGATTCATATTCAAGATGAATCTCCTACCAAGGGTGCTTTACCTGTTCCAGGCCCTGCCAATACCACTGGTGCGGGCTGATATCCTCGCCTTACGTCAAAGATCATGAAATTCATTTGGCACAAGAAAGTCCACGAATTGCTAAGAGTATACAAACTAGGCCCACAATTCGAGGGGGACTAGCGGTACCTGCTTGATGGCTTACATACAAAGCAGCAAGATTAGATCAGATCGTCCAGTGGCACCTGGACCCGTCCCTGCGGAGATGGGTGGCGCTGAGAAAACCTCTGTGCTCCAATTGAGTTGTAAATTTAATTTGGCTGCCAAACGCTGCGACAACACGGTGGGGATGCTGCTACGGACCATGGTGAACTCTCTGGCGGTGTGGAGGAGTTCCAAATTTAAAACATAACTACGACAAACACTCCTTAAGACCCCGCTATTCGATAACCCGATTTCGCCCCGGGGATGGCCGGAGAGCGGCACTTCAAAATTTGGATACAGTCGGATATAGCGTTATGAACTAAAGGGCCTCAAGTATATTAAAACTTCGAACACGTCAAATCAAAAAAGGCCTTCCAAACACGGAATTATTCCGCTACCTCCAGATAGAGCATTCTATAATGAATTTCCAATTAGGCCAGCCAGGACCAATTCGAGCAGCTGTGTGTTCTAGAGCCAGGACACACGGGGACTCACCTCTAGATTATAGCCGGAAGTGATCTGCCCAAGTGGACCTGACGCCGACAAACTGAACTACATGACTAAATGGGAGACAGACCTAGGGGAGACTTTAGAGGACAAAGACTGGGAGTGGATCCTACAGGCGGCAGCCAAAAGCTCCATATGCTCTACGTTAAAAGAGAACGCATATAAGGTCATGATGCGCTGGTATCATACCCCATTACGTTTATCTAAATTTGTCGGCGGTTATTCCCCGCGCTGTTCCAAAACAGTGCGGGGAACAGCAGACCTAGTCCCACATGCTGTGGTCCTGCCCGAAGGTACTTCCGTTTGGGAGAGCATTAGAGCATGGGCACAAAGTCCTCGATTTAGAGGTTCCCCCTGGACCCGGGCTGTTCTTACGGAGCAGACGGGTACAGTGGTTGTCGAAAACGGCACACAAACTAGTGGCACATATGGCCACAGCCACACGGTGTGAGATCGCAGCATTGTGGATACAGCAAGATCTTCCGTCATCTCTAAATTCGAAACAGATTGTGGCAAGTATGCCAGATGGAACAGTTGACTAGCTGGGTCAATGACTCTGGCCGAAATTTTTTAAAAGTATGGGAGCCATGGCTTCACCAATCACGACATCCCCGGGGTAGATGCCAGCTCGATTTTTGCTATAATACACACAAGTGCGTTCTCTGGTGACGGATGGGAACTACTGTAACTTAGGTGACGGGTAGGATCCCCCCCCGACTATTCAAGACAGAACCAAGAGGTGGAGTCGTCAGGGGTACAAAGATGGCCATTACGGACCGACAGCAGATCTTCCACTATCAAAGAACAGGGTGTGCAGTCCATTCCCTCCTCCTCCCCTTTTTTCCCCCCTTGTTGTTTTTTTCCTCCTTGTTTCTAGTCTTTGGTCCAGTGAGTCAGGTTTGTCTAGTCCTGTGAGTGCATGTTGTTAGTCCCTCGGCGCTCTTGAGCGATTTTACCCTCGATGGTGAGAGAGAAAAGGGTAAACCTCGGGGGGTTTCAAATTGTTTACAATGGGATGTGGCATAATGTTTTTGTTGTGAAACCCAATAAAAATTTTGAAGTTGAAAAGTAAACATAATTTGTATTACTTTATAATAAATAGAAAATGTGTCAGGCGGCAATTTTATTCTGAAGCCTTTTGCATTTCACGTTGATTGAAATTGGAGGTATAATAACAGGCATATGTGCATGTTTTTTCAAAGAATGCAAACAAACATTTTCTCTCTGGGTGAAATTGACCACAAGAGTGTTTGCTGATATTGATTCCTGAAGAAAGTCAAGTAAAGACTCGACAGACCTTTCGGGTCTACAGCATCTTAAAAGAGCTGGCTTGTGCTCAGGCGGATTCTTCAAGATATTTGGCTTCCCTGCTTTCTACTTCATTCAATCTCATCTATTATTCATGAGGGTAATCACAAGTTTATAAAGTGAGCCAGCGCCAGAGATTTCATACTTTTACATTTTAGGTATAAATCAAATGAGATCCACCCATATATTTGATTTCTTCTTGTTTGCAAGACAGACAGACAGAGTATGCATTGGCAGTGTTGGTACAGAATATCACAATGTATCTCATATCATACAACCACAAGAGAACAATGAATCTGTATACAGTATGTAATAAAAACATGTGGCAACAAAAGTAAAGACATACGGGGACTTTCAATATGCAGCACAGTTTAGAATTTGTGAAATGTTGTTTCTTTGATCGGGTAAAGTTTTCAGTTTCTTGCAGGGAAGGAATTAGGGCATGAAGTAATTGTTCATTTAGCCTCTTGCAGATTTCCATGGATGTGCAGCAGTCGGATACTAGAGATTAAAACGTTCAGGTTGTAGGTTAAGTAATAGTACCGTGGATATCTAACCATCTGTTAGAATCAATCACGAGATAAGCAATAAACCTCTTTCATGAGAAAATATATTCCTTAAATAGTGTCGCCTTTCAGACATTGACCCTCCAGTTCTAGAGATGTAAAACAAAATGGCTGCTGGACTTGTTTGGTTCGTCACTATTGATTCTTGCCTAAGAACATTTTAGATCAGTGGTTTTCAACCTTTTTTGAGCAGGAAGACCCTTGAAGGATTTTTACATTCTCTGGGCACCAATGCTCTTCAGCCCTCAGTGATTCCACCCTTGCTTACATGCTACAGACCCCACCTTCTTTTCACACAACCGTTACGCTCACACAAGTGGCTCTGAGTACAAAGAAGTGTGTGAAAGACTCTGGTTTGCTTAACTTCAATGAATATGCGTGTGTTGTGCATAAATAAATACTAACAACCCTTTTATAGTCTATTGTGAATTGCTGTTATTCATGGACGTATCATAGTGTACACACCACGTACCATCCAAGTAGTTTAAAGCCGAAGACATTTTCAGTTTATTTGTTTATTGCTAAGTCAACTGTATTTGGGTATAGTGAGCACGTATAGGCTATTTTTTCACTCCTATTTTGCAATGATTTCGTCTTGCTATAGTTAATACAAGATTGTGCTAACTTAACATGGCCTTAAGCCTATGCAAATGAGATTTTTAAAAAAACAACTGTTGATTTAGCCTATATTTAGCTATGTGGATATGCGTTAACCTCAAGGAAAATTCTGTAATGTCCATGAATGATTTTAATAACATTATGTCCTGAGTTTAATGTGCCTCTGTGGATCTGACCCTCAGAAGGCTAAATCAGAGTCTGCAAAACTATAGTATTTGAAATTATTCAAAACAGTGGGTCAAATCGGTCACATAAAACACAGGCAACCTCAGACTTAGTCTTCCTTGAGTTAACCAGGACATTTTAAAAATATGGTTATTATCATCGCGCTAACAGGTATTACCACAAAACGTTTGGAGCCCTTTGGAGCTATGTGGGATCCTCCCTTGCGACCCTTTCACAAAACCAATTTAGCGAAAGGAAAGGAAAAGGAAAGACAAATTTGAAATAAACTTTTTAGTAGGAAAATAAATGGTGAGGATGGTCTTAATCCCAGCATGGGAGTATATTACTACATATTTACCATTTCGTCTGCACAGTAAAATTCAGGGCACAATACCTGGACGTGGGCAAACTTATTTTGGTACATTGATATCTACTGCAGGATAATTTCCTGCTAATGACTGGTTTGAGTGCATTGGACTGAGGCTATTTTTTCTTTGTTAATTTGGCCTCTTTTACTAGCTGTTGCCTTAGATCACAAATTTATTCAAAGTGTTTTATCCTTGAGTCAAATTACTTCTAGTTGAATTTCACGTCACCAACATCGGCAAAAAATGTTGTTAATGTAAAAGTTTGTGCATGTTTCTGCTTTCAAATCTGCAAGAAAACATGAAAATCTGCTTAGTTCCAATCTTGCTTACTTTCGCTAACTTTTTGTGTTTTTCAAAATATTTGCTTCATTTTGTGCATGAAATGATTGTTACCTTTATGTTGCGCACTCATCTTTGTGCAGCAACAATTCACACAAAGTCTGGGAAGATTTAAACGTGCAAAATTATAAAAAAAAATCTCGTTCTCACACAATCCATAGAGCAGGAGTGGCCAAGTCTGGTTATTAAGGGCCACCAACAGATCGGGTTTTAAGGATATCCCTGCTTCAGCACAATTCCAACCACAGTGCAAACATTTGTTGTTTTCTGGTTGGGAAGGTTTGGGAAGGTTTGGGAAGGTTTGGGAAGGTTTGAGAAGGTTTGGGAACTTTTGGGGTTTGAGAAGATTTGGGAAGGTTTGAGAAGGTTTGGGAAGGTTTGAGAAGATTTGAGGGTTGGGAATGTTTGAGGGCTGGAAAGGTTTGAGAAGGTCTGATAAGTGTTTGGGAAGGTTTGAGAAGGTTTGAGGGTTGGGAATGTTTGAGGGATTGGAAAGGTTTGAGAAGGTCTAAGTGTTTGGGAAGGTTTGAGAAGGTTTTGGAATGTTTGAGGGTTGGGAAGGTTTGAGGTTTGTGAAGGTTTGAGAAGGTCTGAGAAGTGTTGGGAAGGTTTGAGAAGGTCTACGAAGTGTTGGGAAGGTTTGGAAAGGTTTGGAAAGGTTTGAGATGGGTTGGGAAGGTTGCCCAGTTATTAACCACCACCCTTGCTCTGCCTGAAAAAAAAACCCTGAAACTGAGGTTCAGATTTACAAAATTATTTATTTATAAAATATTTTACCAGGAAGTAATACATTGAGAGTTACCTCTCGTTTTCAAGTATGTCCTGGGCACAGAGTAAAACAAATAGTACATGGTTACAAGTACAGTTACATAAATGAACAGGGTATACATTATATACAAGACATTGCGTGCACAGTTAAAGAAAATATATATTATGAGCGTATGAAACAGTTACAGACCAGGTTAAAATGTGAGACAGCCTTAGATTTGAAAGAACTTAAACTGGTGGTGGATGTGAGAGTCTCTGGTAGGTTGTTCCAGTTTTGGGGTGCACGGAAGGAGAAGGAGGAACGTCCGGATACTTTGTTCAACTTGAACATCGAAATTAACATTAAAGTTCTGAAAATTCATGTCGAACCCACAAACATGCAAATTCCTCATTTTGATTCTTACAAATGATTCGTACCCACAAGCATAGTTAAGTTCCATATAGTATCAATGTTCATTTTAAATCACACAACCCTACAGTATGTAAATCTCTAAGAAAATTGTTTATGTTTGATATACTAGTGATCACTTTATATTTTATCACTTTAAAAAAACTGCATCTCCCAAACCTCATTCCAGTACTTCACATAACAGACTGGGATTTTGTATTCCACTGTTTACTTTATATAACTCCAGATAAACACATAAACTTCGGGATAAAAAATATAGATCCTGACCTTTCTATTTCTTTGACATGATAAAAGGTTGTGAATGTTGAGAAGAGTCAATAAATCTATTTGAGCTCTCAAAATATTAACTCTCTCTTGCAACTGAACCTGGACCACTGTTCAGATAACCACTTCAATTTAGTCTACTGTTTTAATAAGATTTTATCAGCTGCTGAAGGGTTAACTAATTCTGCTTTGATATTTGAGGATTTGATTTTTCTGCAAATGTGAAACAGGCCACGCATTATACACACGTTTTTTTTTTGGGGGGGGGGGGATTGGATGTTGATGATGCAAATAATTTTACTTAATTATTTTTTCATTGGTGGATAGGGATTAGACAATCACAGATACAATCACAAGCCTGATGTGACTGCCAATAAACTTCTAAAAAGCATCATTTTCTGCAGTGGGCCATGTTGAAGTGTCTTGGATGTGAAAAATGCAGGATCAATGTTGAAAAGTGAACTAGATACGTTACCCTATCTGGGAAATGGACTAACACTCTCGACTTACAGAATTCAGTGTCCCTACTACTTTCCTGAAGTATAGCTAGCTTCTCTTTATATAGATTTTGATTTACAGTATCTGGTCCTTTTTATGTCACAGGAACTGTAAGATAAGTAAAATAATTTTGCATTTCATTAAGTGAAACAGAACTGGGGCAGTTTTTAAAATTAACTAGCCACACGGAAATCCTGCTCCAATCTACAATAATTTCATTCCTTAAATGTTGGTGTCAGTTTTATGACCCTTGTAAAAGCTATTTTCAGTAAATATGATTGCCATTATATGAAATATTATGCACCCACAATCAGCATTTTCCAGCAGTAAAATGTAAATGTACATTGAATTCTGATGTAAAACATCTGGCAACACATTATTGGCACTGTGGTCTGCATGATAGCCAATAGATACAGATGAAGCTACAGTAACCGTACTGTATTAACTCTGTGGAGGGCTCCATTAGGAAGCATGGATCCCCTGCAGCACCATTGTGGCATTCACTGTCTCTGACGCCACACTCTTTGGCTTCTGTGACCGTGGCACCGGAGACAGTTAGTCTTGCTACATTTGTATTGTTTTTAGAATTTTAATCTGGTTACATTTGGTTAAATTCAGGCCCAGAAATATAAAATATGTATCAGTAGAGGAAGCCTTTAACTTTGCAGACTTGTCTTATCCACGGTGACGGTGAAAACAGTGAAACGGCTTCCAAGTTCTAGGGATGTCCCCTTTCTTCTAAATAATAATATTATACACAGCACTGGACATACAATTCTGCACACAGGAGTTTACCAAGAGTGAGCACTTTCACTAGTTTGCATTTGGTATTTAAAAATAAAATTGTATTTTAAGAGCTGGAATGGTTTTAGTTTTTGGATTTATAAGAAAATCTTAAAAAAAAAAAAAAAAAATAGGCAGGAATTCTTTTTTTAAATATGTGGTCAAACTTTTTCAACATATTTGCAAAAGATGGAGAGTTTTTCTGTTTGCGAACTAAAAATATTGTTGAGTTTGTTATGAGTCTCTTGGATTTTGGCATGAATTTTTCCGGATTTGAACGTTCATTCTCAATTTCAACTCAAACTTTCCAACAAACATCGAGTTTGCAAAATTCGAACTTTGTACCTTACAATACTGCCCATCCTTAGAGTTTACAATATATATTTTAGAGCTTCATTCTCGGGGGGATAAAGTGACTTGCCTAAAGTTCAAAATGGAAATATGACACTGAGATTCACCTGATGTTCTTACCACAAAGCGACTCCTTTAGCAGTTATTTGAATTAACAGAGGGTTCCTTGAACTCTCTGAGAATTCTATTCACAGAGAAAATTAAGCAAGATTGGGCAGGAACCATCTTAATTTCATTGTATTTTATATTGCTGACAAAGCTTCTATTTGCCCTACTGTATCTATGAAAAATAATTTGACAAATATTTACAAAGTGGCACTATTCCATAAGATGCCCTCTGATCCACCTGGTAGGCAATTGTAAAGCCTCACAACAGACTGTTCTAAATTTTGATTCCTCAATGTGTTGTCAGTGTCATTGTGACTCCTGACTTTGCCCCGCTCAATACAGTATTACTCTCAGTGCAGTAGACCACCCACGTACTATGAAGTGTACATCTGAGTGGCAACTTCAAACAATCACACCACAGCACTAGTTTTCTCTGCTCATACATATACTGCTACTTGAACCACTCTCCCCTGTTCAACTATTGCAGAATAATAATCCATGAATGCAAATTCTCTCACCATCAGTGTGTTCCTCTATACTTTCTGGAGGTATCTAATAGCATAAGCAGAGCCTCTTTCAGTTTTTCTAGGCTGTTGTTATTCTTCAAGCTGATGCTTTACTCTTCCGCACTCTTCTTCCTCAACACTTAGCATTAAGATCTGCTTTTTCTCCTCTACTTTCTTCACATGTCCAGGGGGAGCATATCCCATTCAGCCTTTTGGGACCTACGGAGACTGTCCCTACCTGAGGGGTTGAGCAGGGAGTTACAACTGTATGTAATTTTTGTATAACAATATACACAGTATATTTTGCACATTATTGCTTAATATTTCTTGCACCATTACACTTTTTTCACTGCGCTGTGAGAGCGCCAAAATCTATCACATTTGGCTTAACTTTTCTCCTCTACTAACATGCTTTTTCATATAGGGCCCTGTGACAGGGTGAAGTCAGGTACTGATAATTATGCCTGGGAAACATATATCTGAGTCCTTCATCCAGCAATCAGAAGGTTAACCCAGTAAGAATACTTGGGCAATCAGGAAGAAAGCTGGGACTGCTGACAACCAGCTTGATAAGGAGGCTACTGCTTGTATAGGTGGCTGACTCAGACCACAGAGCTGTCCTGTTCAAGCTCCTATCCAGAAAGATTTCCTAAACTCTCTCTAGGGACAGAGATTTCCAAACAAAGATACAGTAAGGACTTTAATATTGTTCCATAACTATTGTGGTATATGTTTAGGGGTTGGGAACTGGAAAAATCAAACCAGCCTGATAGATAGGGCCTGGAATGTTTAGCAAGATCTCCCTATGGGGAGCAAGCTTTATTTTTATGAGTTGGTTTGCCTTAAAGGGACAGTGTGCCCAAATGTTTATTTGTGTTGTGGAGAAATAAAACCACTCGACATTTGGTTTACCCTGAAACTGCACATGTGGACTATTGTCTGACCTCGCCTACAGGCCGTCCTGCCACAGGCCCAATATTTCAATAAACGTTAAAAGGCATGTGCAAACGCTCAAACACAAAGATGCAAGCACACACACAACGCACACACAAACACAGAATATACGTATATATTCACTAACGCAGAAAAACGTATGTAGTCAGTGTCTGAAGAAGTGTAACTGTATATTGGAGAACGTATGACCTAGTCATGTTTCTTTAACTTGAATTATTATGTTATAAAATACTGTAATACATACTGCTCACCGCAAACAAGGGATATGTTGAGGTTAAACGACAGCATGGGGATGGGTACAATTTCTTAGATAATAGCTGCTTTCATAAAAAAACATAGCTTTTAGTTGTCTGCATTTCAATGCATTTGAATGTTAAACCTGATATTTCAATGAGAAGTATATATAATACCATACTGAACAAACCACAGATTTAAGAAAAATAGTGTATGACATACCGTACTGTAGGAATCTCTAAGGGGATATTTTTTTTATTTTTTTTCGAAATTGCGAAAACATGCCAATTGTGGCACAATTTCACCAGAAGCGGCAAAAATAGCAGTACTGTATGCAGAGGGCCATACATTGATTTGTATTGCCCAATTTGTGAATCTTAATGATTTTCACCTACTTTTGTGTGGGGAAAAAAATAGGCATATTTCATGTGGTTTGCAAACTTTAGCAAAAAATGTGGCACTTACCTACTACTTTTCAGTATATCTGCCCCCTATCTGGTAATGGTACTTATGGCTGGTACACAAGCTGATGTAGAATTCCAGTGGGAATTCCAGTGTTCTAACAAGTTATGTATACACTTCAACCCCATCAATCTTTGGTGAGTCATGTTTACTAGAGCTCACACACACGCACACACGCACACACGCACACACGCACACACGCACACACGCACACACGCACACACGCACACACGCACACACGCACACACGCACACAAACACACCACATTTACATAAGCCAAATTAGCACTTGAGTACTAAGCAATGAAAGACAAATTGTCTCTCTGAACCCTGACTGACTAGGTCATAGCCACGATGTATGTAGTTAACAAACTACAAAAGCTTACATTTATTTTGGCACAAGTGACATAGTGTGATTTTCACAATAGATTATCCCAGAGCCAACTCTGATTTGTGTCCATTAATTCTGAAACCATTCAATAGCTTTGATTCTTTGAAATGTTGGAGGGTCTGAAAACAGCTCCTCGGAGAGAGAAAAGCTATTTTATTCTGACAATGGATTAGGCGTGGATGAATCATTAAGAGCCTCAGAGGCTAAAGCCATTTACCTACATCTGCAGCTGCCGATAAAACAGTTCAAACCTGGATAAGGTAGTTGTATATGGTAGAAGATATATCAATTTATTGCCCCATTCAAAGTGCAAATGAAATGAAATTTATATTACTAAATTCACCGCAGGACTGTAAATTTACCAATGTAAACAGGGGTCAAACGGATTAATTTATTTCTGTTTCTCCCCAATTCAACGAGAATAATAAAACATCTTCCATTCAATGGCTTCTTTGATAGTGACCACACGTGACGTCATGTTATATCACTCCAATACCTATACTTACCCAGAATACTCTGCAGTTGTGCATTTTGTACAAGTCTAGTAAAATTTGAGTATTGCAGTACTGATTGCTGGATTTCAATGCGGAGCACTACATTGGATACTACAGTATGTGAGAAAACAAAGTCTTATTCAGTTGAGACAAGTAAAACTTCTATTTATTGATAGCCCTGTACTGGAGAGCTGCACTGTTAAATAAAACTTTGCACACAAAGGGTGTTTTATTAGTCACATAATCAAAGGAAAACGGTTAGAAACAATTCGACAAAAAAAGGAGCAAAAATAAAGTCAAATTTAAGAAATAAGAAAGGTCCATTACTTGTATTAAATTGTATTGCTTGAGCTATACTGTAGGTTGGTATTTTTGCCCAAGTTTTGTGTTTAGGGGAGTTTCATTAGTAGATCCACCCAACTCTCTGAGGGCTAGAGGTATTTATCCAGGTCTCCTGGCTGCTAATATTGGGGCGCAAATTGCATCTCATTATTAAGGAAAACATCATAAATCTGGAGCAGTTTTTTTTTTCCAATTATATTAAAAAAACCTCCCAACGGTACATGTAGGTGGGGAAAGGATCCCTGTCGCTTTCCCTGTTTTTACCAAATTTGCATTTGACTTGCTTATGTATTCAGAAATACCAAAAACAGCTTATCAGAATATTGTGCACATGCTCTATTTCAGAATATTGAGTGTTCAAGGAAACACAATTTTCAGCAACCTATGAACAGTTAAGATTCACAGACTACTATTATTAGTCACTATATCGTCTGTGCACACTAAGAAATAATAAGGGTCTCGGGATCTGTAGCATGCATACATTGTAATATGAAGTAGAATGGAATTTATATTTATTATATTGCCACTATATGCTGCAGTGTATGAATAATAGGAACAAGCTAATTATAATTAGATATAATTAAAAGGGAACATTTCGTTAACATTAACAGCCATTTGTAAAATGTGTTGTGGTTTGGAAATGGGCAAAGGCTAAATGGTGCCTTCCTGAAGTTATGTGGTTAAATAAATGCAGGTAGAATCGTTAATTTCCATAAAACCTATTGTGAGCTTGATTTACAGTGTCCATGAAATGTGGGCACTGAGGGAACAGGAACATGCTCTCAATTTGAATTATATTCATTGTTGACAAATGAAATAATAACTTAAATACATTTAACATTATTCATTATTATTCATTATTAATTATCATGAACATAGGGAATGCGAGGAGACGCGCATAGGGAATAGGAGGAGACACTAAAAGAGAATAAAGACAAAAAACAGCGCACAACGCTCATAGTGTAATAAAGTTTAGTATCAAAAAAATGGTTCAAAAAAGGGTAAGAATTCTGCGTACATAAAGCCAAATCTTTAAAAGCATATCATGTAACAAGACATGTTACCAATGCTGGAACCTCTAATCATCTGGTCAGGAAACTCTAATCATCTGGTCTCACGATGAAAGTCTTCTAATGATATCTCCCTCTCTGTGGTAGGTGACCCCACACTGATGGGCACAAAGGATCCTCCTCCGAGTGAGTGTAGTGTGAGGTCTACCCCCCGCTGAATAAGAGTAAATCCTCCCTGATGTCAAAAATCCAGCGGTATCGCCCTAATTTCCAGCCGAACTCCACCTAACAGCGTCACTCCCAGCATGACCCTGTGGTGTACATTAGGCAAATATATACAGGCAACTGCAGGTAGCAGTCCGGGTTAGGGAAACAGTCAGCGAATACTAGACTTCAGCCCAAATAGAACACTGATAGTACACGGCAAGGGAGAGTGACGTCACTGCACAGACGACACAAATGAAGCGCCCATAACAGAAGAAACCACAAACCCATAATTAAGACTGCATGGCTGTAATAATGGTGCCAGAAGTCAGTAAATCAGCAGGTAACATCAGTAAAACCCTACGCATTTTGTAGCTTAAAACACAACGTCATCAGGGATTAATTAGTGCAGAGTGCTCGTGTGGGATAAATACCCACTCATCCTCATGGACTGGGCAGACATAAGGGGTGTCCCCATCCAATCCAAGTTTAGCAGAGGGCTACAGCACAGCTGTTAGCATAATTACAGCCATTTAAATGCAACACATAATACAAATACATCATTCATATAAACATAAACAATTTTATACACAAAATATCGGAAATGAGTGATAGCAGAGTGGGGGAGAGTGTGAAAGGAAAAAGGGGGAGTGAGGGAGAGGGTGTAAGAGGGGAGATAAATACATGAGAGTGAGGAGGTGTAAAAGAGGGGGGCTCCCAGGGCCGCCAACACGCTGGGGGGGGGGGGGGGGTGAGGCCCGATGGAAACTCCTGAATCTCTGGAATATGTGTGACAATCCGTCCGTTTTTGCATTGAATTAAAGCAGGGGTCTCCGGAGCTGAACCCCATTTATTTCATCTCCAGGAGAACCCCTGCTACCAGATATATTTACCCCCATAGGACTACTCGGCTAGCACGGTTCACATTATGGCGGAGTTTCAAAGCTCCCCATGCCCTGCGGGCCAACAGGAAGCCGTGAGGTCATTCGGTTCAACTTCCTATTGGCCCATGTGAAATGGGAACTTTAAACCATAGCTAACTCAGCCAGAGCAGATACTGCACCACCAACAGAGATAAGTATCTCTGAAAGCAGGGGTTCCTAGGAGCTAAAATAAATGGGGTTCAGCTTCGGAGACCCCTAGTTTCAATCCTGTGTTTAAAAAATAAAAATAAAACAGCATGAATCACTCCTTTAAGTCAGAGGTATGTAGGTAAGAAATTAGTGTTAACTGGTGCCAGACAGGAATACAATATGAGTTCCCTTAAGGAAATGCTATAATTACACATTGCATGATGGATAGATGACTGATCGCTTTGGGACAGTATGTAGATTTGCAATACATTTTAATGCTCGAGTCTGTAACAGAATTAGTACAGTATGACCTTCTCACAATGTCTGAGCCAGAACGTCTTGCTAAAAACTTCTCTCTTTTGAAAAAGGACAAGGTCAGATTTTCGGAATGAATAGTAAATAAAAACTTTGAAAAAAAAAAGTTTGATTGTCATAATAATCAAACTCAACTTTAACCCTTTGAGTGTCGGATGGGAAGCAGAACAAGAGTGCCAGAATCCGAATGGTACATTGTGACATCACAGATAACGCAAATGAAAGTGGAGGAGTATTTTGCTTCTGTTCTTCCGAAAATATTAAATTTGTGCTCAACACGATCTTCCCCAGCCAACAATTAAAAGGCCTGTGACATACAGTTATAGTAAAAAAAAAAAAAAAAAAAAATTATATATATATATCAGAATATTCCATCACAAAATGTCCACATATATATATATTTTAATTGTTCTTATTCCATATGCTGCCATTTTTCATGTGATGTAGACTAGCTAATGTATCAAGATTCTGTTTTAAAGTGTATTTATTTTTTTGCAGTTAATGAAATGTACAGTAATATGTTAAAAATTATGTTCTTTGTCTCCTAGGGCCTCATGCAGAGAGCAGCGTTATCGGGAAAAGCGCCATTTTTTGGCAAAATCTGCCTTTAGAAAGGCAGGTAATGGCGAGTTTTGAAACAAGCGCCATTTTTTATTTTTTTTTTGAAAATCTCGCCGCGCGGCTGGCGAGAACCTAAATCTCTCCAGTGTTAAAAACGTCCGTATTCAGAAAGGCGCGATCGCCATCTAGCGGCTGTTTGCGCCAACAAAATGGCGCGATTTTCAACATTTACCTCCGCCAACAAAAGTTGGCAAGAAGCTGGAGCTCGGCGGCCGGTGGGGAAAAAAAAAAAAAAACGCGATTTTTTTACAACAAGTTTCAACAGCGCGCATATCGCCGGTTGAAACTCTCCATATGCAGACATGATTTTAAATGCAGTTTTATGACCTTTCTGCATATGGAGATTAAATCACTCCAAAAAGGTACTATTTATTACTATCTCCAATTAATTCCACCGCTGCTCTCTGCATAGGCCCCTTAGTGTCTATTCATACAAATATTGCCAATGCAAATGTATTCAAATAATTTATGTGCATATTTCTCAGGTATTTCCTTCCCAGCTGTCTTCATATTTATGTTGTTACTGTATTCTACAGTATTTATCTCTCTCTCTCTCTTTCATTGTTCTCCAGCCAAAGCCCTATTTCTCTTACCTAATGGAGGCAAGATTTCCGGCCATGACTTCTGGGTGATAAGTAAACTTACAGCTTAATGAATAACGGGTGATTTTAACATTTTTTGCCTAACTTGTATATAAAATTGGCCTATTGCACAGAATTGCACAACTGAAACCTTATTGTGTCACAAAACAGCCAGTATCTACAGAAGGAAAGAGTAGGGGGGAGGAAGAAGGTGGGAAGGGGAAGGAATATGATGCAGGGGGGGAGAAAAGAGAAGGAGGAAAGATGGAGGAGTGGTTAAGGAAGGAAGGATCAGAGGAAAGGAGTCGCGGTAAGAGCGAGGGATGGAAAGGAGGGGGAAAGATGGGGGAAAGATGGGGGAGGTGAAGGAGTGGTTTGGAAGATGGGGGAGAAGAAGGAGGCAGGAGAGAAGGCCGATGGGTGGAGAATGAATGAGGAGGTGAGGCAAGGAGGGAAGGAGGAGGAAAGGAAGGAAGAAAGGTGGGGAAGTAACGAGTTGGGGGAGAGGAAGGAGGGAGAAGGTGGAGGGGAAGAATGGAGGAGGAAGGAAGGAATAGGGGAAAAGAAGGAGGGGAGGATGAAAGAGGATGGGGAAGGAAGGAAGAGGGAGAAGGAAGGGGGAGATGGAAAAAAGAAGTATGGAAGGAAGAAGTAAGGGGGAAGGAAGGGCGGATGTAAAGAGAGGATGATTGGGAGGTGAAGGAAGGAGTAAAGAAGGGAAGGAAGGGGAAGAAAGGAGGAGGGAGAAGAGAAAAAAAGAAGGAGTAGGAGGAAAGGAAGGTAGAAGGTAAAGGGAGTAGGGGAGAAGGAAGGAGGAGCGGGAGGGGAGAGGGGAGGAAGGGGGAAGGAAGGAGGAACAGGGGAAATGAAGGAGGGGGAGGCAGGAAGGAGGAATGGGGAAGGAAGGAAGGAAGGTGGGGGAAGGAAGGATGGAGATTGGGGAAAGGATGGAGAAGGGGAAAGGAAATTCATAGGAGGGAAGGCAGAGGAGGAGAAGTGGAAGGAGGAGAAGGGGAAAGGAAAGAGGAGGGGAAGTAAGGAAAAGGAGGAAGGGGAATAAGAAATGGAGGAAGGGGAGGTAGGAAAGAAGGAGGGGAAGGGAAGGAGGGTTATGGAAGACAGGTGGAGGGGAAGGAAGGTGGGGGAAGGAGGTATGGAGGATGGGAGAAAGGATGGAGAAGGGGAAAGGAAATTCATAGGAGGGATGGCAGAGGAGGGGGAGTGGAAGGTGGGGGAGAAGGGGGAAAGGAAAGAGGAGGGGGAAAGGAAGGAAAAGGAGGAAGGGGAATACAGTATGGAACGGAGCAGGAGGAGGGGATAGGAAAGAAGGAGGGGAGGAAAGGAGGGGAAAGAGGGAGGAGGGGAAGGAGGGGTATGGAAGATTGGTGCAGGTAAAGGAAGGAGGGGAAAAGAAGGAGGGGAGGAGAGGAATGAAGGAAGGAAGAGGAGGAAGGAAGGGGAAGGAATAATTAGGAATAGGTATGCAGCTAACTTTTTTGTTTTTGGTTTATAAGTATAAACATTTTAATATCTACAGACTTATCTTTTAACCTGAATAATATAATACTGGAGCAAACTATCGATAATGGTGCATGTATTATTAACATGTTTTGTGTGTTTATTTAAAGCCTGTTCCAAATCTTGAGTATTTTCCCCTATCAATAGACTAAATACAGCTGTCTGCAAGCTAAGAACTAAATAAAATGAATCTGCAAAGTCTGACCTTTTAGATGGCACTAACAAAGCTTCAGTTTATAGGGGCAGCTCAGACCTGTGCAAACAGTAGTTGGTGATAGTCACAAATTATAAAACATTTCAGTTAGTGTCTCTATGCAAAATCTCAATTTGACACGATTTTCTGACCATCACACCTGTCTATCAAAAGCATGTAATGAAATTAACTTGAATACAAGTTGGTGAATGCAAAGAAGTACACATTATTATTATTATTATTATTTAACAAATAAAAATAACACTTGTGGGTATATTTGCATGTCTCAGACAGGTCTGCAGTCCTGTATTTCCCTATTATCGCTGGGCAAATAGTGCTTCCATGGCAGCCAGGGATTCTGGGTAATGACATGCAAATTAGCACTCACAGTGAGTCACTTTTTACTTCTTATCAATTTTACTATATATATATATATACATCCGCTTCTTGTGACTTTGGGCTAGTTAAAGTGTTTAGCTGTGTCTTAGCTACATTCATTTGAGTTTTTTGGATCAACAGTATTTGTTTGTGAAGATTCATTGAACAATACCTGTGAATTAACTTTCTATTTCCATGTGGGATCAGTCTCCTCCTATTTTTTTTAACTCAAATACTTACGTTTTTTAGAGCTTCAAATATTGGGACTATGAGTTGAGACACAATAAAAATAACCTGGCACAATAACTTAATGAATTACCATTGGATTGTTATAGTGACTTGTACTTCGTTATTATAAATAAAACTTGAAGTTCTCAGTTTTTCCTTTTAAGGATTAAGTAGACATAGAATACAGTATATAACCATCAAGTAAATATTGCTAATGAAAAGGCTATTAGAAAATGTACTATTTAGTGTTGTCAGGGAGGTAAAATGCAACACTGCATTGTATGTAACAAGAGGAGAAGGAGCATGTGGATAGCTGAGCATAGGAGTATAGTTCAATGTCAAGTACATACTCAAAAACAACTCGCAGGTCGTGAAGCACTCTTGAATCTATGTACTATTTAGCATAATAAGGAAAGCTAGACTAATAATTATTGAATAAAAGGAACATAAACTAATGTGCTGGTATGTAAAATGCATAAAGAATATAATTATCCCCAGAGTGTAATATATACTGTGCAGAAGGAGCAGAGAAGAAATTATGATATTTTTATTCTTACTTGAGGAAACAAATATATAGGGGAACACTATGCAGTTATGACAGTGGGAGCAGTATGTTGCTAAATTTGACTTTATAAACTACTGCTATTCATCACTTTTCTGCAGTGTACAGTAGCAGATGCATACATTGTATAAACACACTGACGGACAGCACTCTAGACCAAAATAGTATTGATAATGTGCAGTGTGCGCGGAGCGAAGTGGGACCAAACAACCCCACTGCAAATCATAGAATCCCCAGAGTAGGCTCCAGCACACTTAAGATAGATAGAAAAATGTAGAGAGTCTCAGAATAAGCTTATTCTGAGACTCTACATTTTTCTATCTATCTTAAGTGTGCTGGAGCCTACTCTGGGGTTTAAATGCATACATTGTCGTGGGACTGCATTGACTAGTTCGGGGTTGCAAAATCACAGATGCCACGTGAAAGCACTAGGGGGAACTTGAGACTTAAAAGAATGAAACAATATCGTTGGCAGACTAAAGCCTGTAAATGATTGTGTTGATGAAAACAACCCCTCTCTTGGTTTCCCTCCATATTCACCTCCGCTATAACTACAAGCCTCTCTTGCCTATCTAGGACAGATGAAACCCCTACTCTCTGCAACTCCTTCTCTGGCACCTGCGGATAGACCCATAAATGTATCCTGGCCTTATCACAGGCAAGACCAAAGTCACCCACACTCTATTCCTACACATTAACATTTCTCTCTGAGTTGTGATCAGATATAGTATCTGATATATTACTAAATAGAAGTGTCACATTAAATTGCTATTGGATAAACAGCAATGGGTCTCACTAGACATCCCCAGAGCTCTTTAACCTCATGGCTCATAACATACTGTTATCAAAATCAGGAGAGGAAATTATAGTCCCCGAGTTTAAAGCAAATCCACAAAGCTAATTAAAAATGGTAATTATTGATTTCATTAGCATAGGCTTAACTGCATGCTACATAGTTACATAGTTACATATATACATGCTAGATGCCAATAAAGAATCTCTGTGAACCTGGACCCCTGTGGTTTAGTCTGAAGTGCAGCCATTTCTACATAGGGTGTTAGTCAGTGCTATTGTTTCATGAACAAAGTCCTATATTTAATTTATTCACAACAAAACACCATATTTAGTCATCTCTGGCACAATACTGCAGCCTATGCCAAAGGTAGAAGGATGTAGAGTGAACCCATGAAATAAAGATTAGTAAGTTTAGCTACATTAATATGCCCTGTCAAATGATGATGTGAACTACTGTATAAAGGACATTTACATTTATAAGTAAAGCAATCAATGGGGTGCAATGTGAAAGGTAAAATCAGACAAACCAAAAGAGTTTCATTTATTAGAAATAATGTCTATGGTCGTTGATAAATGGAGGAAAACGATGCACAGAATATCTATGGTCGTTAATAAATTGTGGAAAACGATGCACAGAATATCTATGGTCGTTGATAAATTGTGGAAAACGATGCACAGAATATCTATGGTCGTTGATAAATTGTGGAAAATGATGCACAGAATATCTATGGTCGTTGATAAATTGAGGAAAACGATGCACAGAATATCTATGGTCGTTGATATCTATGGTCGTTGATAAATTGAGGAAAACGATGCACAGAATATCTATGGCCGTTGATATCTATGGTCGTTGATAAATTGAGGAAAACGATGCACAGAATATCTATGGTCGTTGATAAATTGTGGAAAACGATGCACAGAATATCTATGGTCGTTGATATCTATGGTCGTTGATAAATTGAGGAAAACGATGCACAGAATATATATGGTCGTTGATAAATTGTGGAAAACGATGCACAGAATATCTATGGTCGTTGATATCTATGGTCGTTGATAAATTGAGGAAAACGATGCACAGAACATCTGTGGTCGTTGATAAGGTTTTTTTTAACATTGTTCTTCATTATAAATTGAAGATTTATAGGGCCATATTTACTAAGCAATGTTCTGCCATAAAACACCTCCCAGCGCTGGAAGGCACCGTACAGTTCATTCAAGTCAAAAGACTTTAAGGCTTGCCGGCGGCGCGTGCAAGTTACTGCGCCGCGATCTGCAGCTAACTTTTTTTGGCATGGGGGAGGGGCGTGGCCAAAACGGGTCGGGTGGGCGCGGCAATGACAGGGGGGCGAGGCTGTCTGATGGCTGTAGCAATGAGAGAGGGAGAGAGTTAACTGGTGTAAGTGGTAGATTTGTACAAGCCGGCAAGCAGCTCCCCTCCTCTCCTCCTCCCCACCTCCCCAGCACACAGCACGGACAGCCTGCGAAACGGGCACCGGAGTGGGGAGGGAGGGAATGCTTCCATGCTACACAGAGGACAGTGCAGATTTCGAATCGCAGGCATGGGTAAACATACACACAAACATACACACTCAGACTTCCCTCCCGTAGCTCCAGACAGTTCCCCTCCTCCCCAGCTCACTGCCACACAACGAGACGCATCACCGCTGCAAAACACCAGAGCCTTGTAGCTCTGGCCGGTTGACGCGTCACAGCACGTAGTGAGCCACGTCGGAAGGAGGCAGCGGGAACAAGCAGACTGGAGGTAAGAGGCTGGTGGCCCGTGCGCACGCGGCCGAACACAGCGGGTCCACGGCCTAAGGTGTTTCTCAGCCCCTGAAGGTGATGTTGTAAGAGAGCTTACTAAATATGGGGCATAACCTCTTGAAATATTGACATATTGTCATTATACAGGTTTGATAATAGGTGCACAATTAGTAAATATGATGCAGTGTTAATAAAAGCAGGATCCAATAGAGAACAGAATTTAGTCATTAGTAAAGAAGATTATGCATCAGTCTCTCATTTGTAAAAATGTGGTGCAAATAATATTACCAGATCAAAGAAAAAAAGAAAGAACACTGCTACATTGTTTCCTTTGATTTCCTTTGACAACATTTTCGACTCGGGAGACCTTGGCATATAACCACAATATATTCTGGCTGCAAAACTGGGCAAAACCACAGTGATTTAAACAAAAATAAATTCTCCCAGAATTCTGGCATGGTGTGTGTCCCCTTGTTTGCATAAGAAAGACTTGGATTAATATCTCTTATACATGTAATTTATTACATGCAGTAATTTCAAATGACTGCAGGGGACGTATTTGCAGTAAGTTAACTATAGCAAAAAGATGCAGGTGTGTATAGGCAAGGCCCCAAAAGCCTGTCCTGACCTCCCCTATAACACCATGCAGGAGGCTCAGGGCCACTGTTTATCAGCAGGTATGAACCACACTACCATGTGTAACCAGTGTAGCTTTCCCCATAATAGACCCTATATGAGATTGGGTGGGGGAAACAGGGTTACATATATATATATACACACAAAAGACGGGGTGCCCAATGCTACATCCAATTGACAAAACATATAAAGTAATAAGTATAAAGTTTAAATACTTCAATAATAATAATAATATTTACTTGGTTATTTAGTTAAACCTTTTGGCCAAAGCGTCATAAGCCTGCATACCATGTCAAGATAAACCAAAATTAATGCAGGTCCTAACACTAAACTGTGAACCCTTCCTTTTACCTCTATATGAGGGGAAGCAACCACAGTGAGTCCTGTCCTTTCAGCAAAATGCTAGAACCTCCCAAGTTAAAAAGGTGGGGAGGGGTGAGCTCTGGGAGGGGGGGTCACTTACCGCCAAGCAACTGTTGCCAGTCAGGAACTAAATTAGCACACACATTCCCAGCACGCTCTAACTCCAACAAGCTCGCGCTCGTAGCAGCCCTAAGAGCCAAAATCCAACGCTAACCGGGATTGGAAGGTTGAGATGGAAGAGAGAAGTAGATTACACATGCTCTTTCATTTGTTAATGCGTGTTTCCTCTTACTTGTTACAAGGTAAAAGAAAAGGTTCCTGTAAGTTTCCCCCATCTCCTGACCTCTCCATACAACGAATCACTGTCTGACAAGGTCACAAGCAGAAAGAGCACAGGGCAACATATACAAGCTATTTCCTCTGTGCAGTTGCAAGGAGTAAAACAAAACGATGTGTGACCTTTGTTGTAAAACGACCATACCCTGATGGACAGAGTATGAAAATACTATAATAAAAGGTCTTCTTTTCACAAAGGGCAAACGAACATAGCTCAGAGGTATTGAAGGTAAAATGTCCATGTATGCCATTTACTTATCACGTGAAATTCACTATAATAATAATAATAATAATATTTCATACAGCGTTTTCTCCCAATGGGAATCTATGTGAGCCACAATTATTGTACGGTGCGCGGTACCTGGCACATAGGAATTATTACAGACACTATTATATGCTACAGTATAAAAGACAGCATAAATTGGTCTGATAGTTATTTATAGTTGATCATTATTTTTTTTGCACATATTATTTATTACTTTTTATTACTACTAAAAGGGTTTTCTTCATTTTACATTTGTAGTGTTGTTTTGTGATTGAACATACAACAAAAATGACAAATACAGTTGTTAGTTACGGAGGTGAAAAGAGCACTTCAATGTTCCATATACTGCAGAGCATCATATCAAATTGTTAATTACAAAAATATTTACTCTTCTGTGTCCATAATCAAGTCATGGTTACCAAAGAGACAAGATCGTGTATCATATGAATACTGATTAGGCAACTGAATTAATGCAGTAGGCAAGTTGGCTAAATTTGACAATTAAAATATTCATTAGATGTTAGCCAATGTACGACTGTAGAGTTTTACATGGATACAGAACGCATTTCTATCTCTCAAAAATGCACTATGGGGATTGAAACTGCAATAGTGCAAATCGGGTCACACAGAAAATACTATTGACTTCAGTGGAGTTTTGATGTGATTGTTCACTGATCGGCTCCATCATAGTTTAATGAATATTCCCCTAAGAGTGGAGGTTAAAACACACACACGTATACACACACGTATACACACACGTATACACACACGTATACACACACGTATACACACACGTATACACACACGTATACACCAGTATAAATTAAGCACTTTGCCTTTATGCTGTTTATAAAACCAAATATGTTTGTGTACGTGTGCATGTATGTAAATGTTTATATACATGTGTATATGTACTGTACTGATTTCTACTACTAATTAAATAGACCCATACTGCACGTTGTATTAATCTTAATATGCTCCTTAGGGGGTTATTAATTAATTAGTGCTGATCAAGGCACTATCTCACAAAACACCCTTCCCGAATTAATGAATAACTCCCTAAGTAACTTGCTCTCTTTTGGGAGTCTTTAAAATGAAATATCCAGGCTGTACAGGTGTATACATGTAATATATCATTAATTATTAACAGAGCCGTTTATTTTCTTCATTATGCTATGGGGTTTTGTTTGTGTAGTCTCTGTGCCTGTATTCATATGCATGGACATTTTTAAATGCAAACATTCCTAATTGTAAATTTGATATTTAATGATATGAGCATCTTATATTTGCTGGCCTTTTCTATTTTTGATTGCATTTTTACACAAGAGATTCCAGGATCTGCATAGAATGAGATTTAGTTCCTGTGTGGGAAGTATTTAAACAGGTGTAATGATGACTGGTGATGGTTTGCTTTTAAAAAGCAATAGAGCATGAAATAGCTGTCATTATGAAGGCTTCCTTATATACTTCTGTACTATAGCTGCCGCTGGTAGGAATTAATAGATTTTGTATAATTGTTTCCAATATTCACTATTTACAGTTGAATGCTGTAGATTTGAAAGGATATTGGTACAGATATATACTGGTATACAATGATGATCCCTAGAGATCAGAAAGATCCTCCTAAATGTTGCACTCAGAGTGCTATAGTATAATATTTGAGGACAACAGTGGTACCACAGTTATTTACTGTGTTGGCTGTCAGATAGACTTAGGATCAATTGATATGTTAAAAACCAAAATAATAAAATGTTATTTCATCAAAAAATCAAGTGACTCAATGTGTGTTATTATTTACAGTGAAAGAAATGTGACGAGGGACATTTAAACATAGCGGAGAGACCGGCACCACATACCAGGCCCTGTAACTCAGGAAGCAGGGGGGCCCTGAGGCTGAAATGAATGTGGTTCAGCTCCTGAGACCCCCTGCTACAATACTAAAATAAAATAAAAGCCGCGCGATCGCCTGTAAGACGCGTGCAGGGAGAGTGACTGATTCAGTCTCACTCTTACTGCGCGTCTCTTTCAGACAAGTGCAGCCCGGTAGGATTCACACAGCGGGAGTCCCATTCAGAAGCAGGGACCCCCGCTGTGTTAATCCCGATTGGCCATACCGCCTGCTATGCACTGTGCCGTGGATGGTCAAGGCTTTGCATACTGTGCACCTGCACATGCTCTCCGGCAGCTGTCAGATACAAGATGCTACATCTGTATGTTTAAGGATACATCAAACTACAATGTACCTTGGTAACCACAGGCATCAAACAGCTTAATGTTATTTCGAGCATAGGCTTCTGTAATAATAGTTATTACAGAAGCCTGTGATAGAAATATTACCACGATGCAGTAATTAACACTTTAATAATGGCTGCGTTAATTCCTGCATCACGAGTTGTGCCTACATTTCACACCTGGACAATGATTACTGTTATGTTGATGAATACCATCTTAAAATTGTGGTAATAACACCCGTATTTTTTTTTTTTTTTTTTTTTTGACGGGTGTTATTAACTCCACTTAAACAGTTTTTGATGTATCCGGGCTTATGTGGGCTAATTGGTAAAGAAAATGTATTCCAGAAAAACAATCAGGATTGAACACTTTCTCTTCATATACTGAAATCACAGGAATTTAACATGTTTAGATGCAATCAACAAAGACTATCATTACACATTGAGAGACAAAACATTGATAGCGCAAAGTAGAAATAATTACTACTGGATGCGGTTTGGTAATACAGTAATAAATATATACTTTCAACCACATATTAAATAAGTTATGGTGGGTAAAAATGTGACTCAAACCCTCCACCGTATTGCATACAGCAAATAAAAATATCACTTGTGAGCACATTCACATGTCTCAGACAGATCTGCAACCCTTTATTTCCCCATTATCTATTAGCATACAGTGCATCCACTGCAGCTAGGAATTCTGGGAAATGACAAGCAAATGAGCACACCTTTTGCTTCAAATCCCTTTTAACATGGACCCCTATACCTTGGAAGAAATGGGCAAACATTCCTGGCTATCGATAAAATCCACTTATTTTTACAAGTTCTCATGTCATTTTTTTGACCTTCTGACCCCTGAGAAATTATTTTATGAGCCTTGAAAGATCGGGTACAAAAGTTTTTCATTTTTGTTTCAATAAAAGTTATCACAATGAACAAAAAAAACTTTCTTTGTGAGTAATAAGACAGAGAGCAAACAGTTTGTAGGTCGTTTCCTACAGTATGAACCTTAAAATGTATCCAGCACTTTTGGAAATGCTCTGTTCAGTGAAATATCTGCCTATAAACAAGCTTGGGAAATTGAATATGCTATTTTGGGAGCTTGGTAAATTTAAATAAGCTACAGTATTTAATTCAATGATAACAAAATATAATGTAGTATCCCATTAAGAAGAGCTTTCATGTGCTGTTATACTTCTGTTTTATGAGCAGAGAATCCATTTTTGTTTATATTTTATAAATGGTAAAAATCAAGCAAAGATTCCATGATGGGCAAGACAGTGTTTTTGAGATATATAATTAGTTCTCAGCACTCAACAGATGAAACAGCAGAACTGTACAGTAGTCTGATTACAATTCTGCCTTTTCATCTTATTGACGACTGGCATGGGAACCAATTATATATTTCTATTATTGGCTAAATGAGAGGGAATGTAGGGGTCCCATTTTTTTTCCCACTGCGCCATTAATTGATTTTCACGTTGTTGTGCTTTCGGACCAACTTGTCTGCCCAAAGAAAATGTTTTCGCTTGCACTTGGATAAGAAATCTTGAAAAGGCTGCAAGAAAACGAGATGTTGTGAACATGTACCGTAAAAGGCCAGTAACACTGGGACTCACAAAGCTCGGAGAAATGTTATCAAACTTTAATCCGACATGTATTGCCATTGACTTGCATGGCATTTAACATCATTTGTGCTCTGATAGCCGTTCCTGGCAGTTTGTGAATCGCCCCCCTGAGTGTCCATTTGTTAATAATACAGTAGTACCCATCTTGTAAAAGTTTACCTAATTACGAGATGGAAAGAAATACCTTAATTCCATACAGTAGGACCACATCATTTGGAGATTAATCTGATGACGCAAGAGGGCCTAGTTTAACATGGAATTTTTCCGTCTGCTTCTATCTCCTGTTTAAGTATTCATTAAAAGACAGATCACACACATTTGTAGATCCTATGTGGATTAGTGGTGTGGGTGGCCACAAACATATCTCTCCTTATGGCCCTCAATAGGCTTGTACCCAACTTTGCCCCTGGAGTCTAGTGAACCTCGTCATTCTCCTACACACTGTCAGTACTGCATAATACTATTATTATTATTATTATTATTAGTAGTAGTATTATTATTATTATGTTATTTTCTTTGCAACAGAATATAAATATTTACCATTTCGAACCATTTGCCACACTTCCAGTGCTATTGGACAGAAAAGCATGAATAGGGCATTGTTTTTACATCCAAAGTACTGTTTTTTTGCTACACAGACAACCTATCTCCTTTGTTTTAAAGACCTGCAAAATCTGTTTAGTTTTATCTGGCTTCCAAAACAGTTTTTAAATGTGAATTTGGGGTGCGGGGGAGGAATAGTGGAAAAAACGATTTGCCTTTCTTTGGTATGCAATTGGGAATTGTTGGACAGATATAACGGCAAACACTGTAATATAATTAAAAATGTATTTAAGGATTCTCTGCTGAAAATCAGCTTTGGTAAATCTCACGCGAGAACGTTGGCTGACTCCCATTCCAGTAAAAAAAAAAATCAGATTTTATAATGAATACATTAATAAAATCAAAATATTTTTTCCACCTTAAATACTTGATTTTCTGGAGATATTCAGAATTTGATGGTAAAGAAAGAATACTTAGAGTGATTGTTTTCAAATATTTTGTTAGAAATGTATGTTGCTATCCCGATTTCTAATCCCCAGCACATTCAATTCACTGTTCTACACATAAGATACAGACAATAGTCCATTATTACAGGGGCTTCTTGTACAGTATGAAAGAAACATTTGTACACATTTGTGAATGTGATGCATATCAGACATTTATTTACAGTACATAAAGGGAAAATTCTACAGAAACATCGACATACAAAAAGCAGTAAACCCCACAATCCCAGACAGTACTAAAAAAATATCAAAACTACAGTAAGTGGCTACATTAAATTCTCTAAAGTTCTCTTACTTTCCAGAGTTTGTAGATGATACAAGTGATTGAGCTCTGTATGACAGCTCCTATAGTCTTAGAACAATGTCAAATTAGACAACATTTATGGCTACAAATGATTGGAAATGTGTGAAGTTGATGGTTCTTCTAAATTGAGATACAGTAATGTAGCTTTTATACTTAAACCACAGAGGGCTTTTTCTGGTATTAACTCATGTTTGGATCAGTGCAGATGTAGCCTGTTTTACTTACAGTAAAACTAAGCTACTGCATTGCTGCATCCTCGCTAATGCCATGGTCATTGTGGGGAATCTTGAATCATGGAACAGCAGCAAACCACTGTTAAGAAAAAAAAGTAACTTACGCTACATCTGTAGTTATGATCCCACTGACCTGAAAATTCCATTAACTTTTAGTTGTCTAGTTCAATTGGGTACCATAATATAACCAATTCCCTAATAAAATTGTGTACTGCATTTACTTGAATGGTTCCAGAATGTTGATTCCCTTCTTTTGCAAATTATTTGAATGTGTAGCCAGAAGTGGCTCACCTTATGAACCAATCGCATTTAAACTTAAAAGCACAGTAGGTTGTTCTCTTCCATTACCGTTATGAATAGCACATTGAACGGGCAACCAGGAAGTGGGCAGCTCAAATGTATGCTGTGACAGGGGTGCTACCGTGTAGCTGGTTTAGCTCACACTGTTAAGCAGGACAGGCAATCTAGCAGAGGTTGTGGGTTGTGGGTTCTGATCCCATTGGGTATGCCCTTCCTTATATGGTGGCTTAGGTTTGTCAATAAAGGTCTTCTGGAAATCATTCTAGGAAGTGAGCTGTGAGGTACTTAAATATATTTTGCATATATCCTTTTTGAGCACAGGTGCCTCTATATATGTCATTTGGAGGGAGGTATGATGGGATATATATACAGTCATGTGAAAAAGAAAGTACACCATTTTTTAATTCTATGGTTCTACATATCAGAACATAATAACAATGATCTGTTCCTTAGCAGGTCTAAAAATTAGGTAAATACAAACTCAGATGAACAACAACACATGACACAATGCACCGTGTCATGATTTATTTAACAAAAATAAAGCCAAAATGGAGAAGCCATGTGTGAAAAACTAGTTGATTGCCCGGTTCCTTTGGTCCACGGATTTCAGTGGATCTATTGTTAAGAATCCGCCAATGCATTGCTGTATCCGTGGATTGGATTCTACAAATCTGTCCAAGGGTTGTATCCAATGGCAGTTTTATACACTACCGACACACTTTATTAAAGTGTGGCCGGTACCGCAAGCCGGGAGATTTCCCGGCTTGCTAGTGGCCGCCCCTCGGCGTGCCGCGCGTCATAGACGCGCGGTCACGCGTCTTCGGGAGCGTGCGCCCCCTGCACGCGCGTCCAGGGGCTCCCCGAGGGAGCCCTGGTATCCCGCGATCGCGGGACAGCGGCAGGGGGTTCCGGGGGACCCGGCGGACCCGGCAGCGGTAGGGAGAGCGCCCCGATCGGAGGGCGCTCTTCCGCTGCTTCGGCGCAAGCCCGTCACTCTCGGGCGCGCGCCAGGCTACTGCTGCGGCCAAGAACGGGCAAATGCTCGAATAAACTTGGCCGCAGCAGTATGAATCAGCGTGGATTGAAACCGCCCTAACCTGTTTGCGGATTTTACACTGGAACTGATTTTGGAGGTAAAATCAGCTAAAATCCGGAAAACGGATTTGGTCAGATTAGCCTATTTATAGTTGCTACATGATCTTAGCACTTATGGTAGCTTTGTGTGCAACCCACAGTGAGGCTAGAGAGATTATTATACTTAATACTAAAGTATTGATGCAGGGTATCTTTTTCTGAGTCTCTGACCTCCACTATCCCTAGCAGGAGATCATTAATGCCTTTCAGGAGAGTAGTCACCAGTGCGTGATCTAACTAAGAAAAGTTATCTATGTCAGCTTTGATGATGTTAACAGCTAATTCAATTAAATAAGTACAGTATTTAGTCAATGCTTGTATATTGCACATGAAGCGTTGAGTAGAATCTGTAGCTTCTTGATGTGCGATTTGCTAGTCTCCATGATTCTATGAGGGCATTATCTTTCAGTATGTTCTTCATTGTTGGAATTTTTTATTGATGTTAGGAAATCATGATTCTGGGTGTTTGATCAATCACTTGTATGGTCTCAAATGGTTTATGTCACCTCCTAAGATAAGGTGACCTGGGCCTCTTATGTTGCATTATGGTGGGAATAACTTCATTGAATAAAACAAGATTAAAATATCATTTGGGGCATACAGACTTACTAATGCGACCTCTTTTGGTTCTATCTGTGGTCTCACAGTTGTCTGCCTGTAATCCAGCGATTCTGGTCTAAAGAATACGGCTCTCTTAAATCAGACATTTTCAGGCTCTACTGTATTTAGGCAATTGTATTGCATATATTGTATCTGTTCCTTTCTTTTTTTGGTGTAGCGGGCCTAGTCCCCTGATTATGCATAGAAGGGGTGGAATTGTGTTATTTGAAGATGTCAAGTGAAGCCTTCGACCCCAATTGAGACAAAGTCAGGGCCTCCAGAGATCCTGAATAAACACAGAAACCCAACTATGTTTGTATTTGAAAGCATTGAGCTGCAAATATTCAGTGCCATTGCACCACTCACTCTATTGAAGCGCAGAGAGCTCAGAGGTATCACTAGAGTGAGTGGTGCAATGGCACTGAATAGTTGCAGCTCAATGCTTTCAAATACAAACATAGTTGGGTTTCTGTGTTTATTCAGGATCTCTTCCTTCATTGAAAAATAATGTAATCCCGCTATAATAGGTCTGGGCTTACCTCCCTCAAGTTCCTGCGGCCTGAATGCGCATACAGAGGGAAACGTCCAGTTCAAAGCATTCAGGGGGAGTTTCAGCAAGTAGATTCTGGAAAAGACGTATCAGGTTAGGCCTAATCTTATCTCCAGAATATTCCATACCCACGGTTTATTCCTTCTTAATATATGTTCAGCTTCTTCTTGTGAGTTCTGCAAGAAAATTGTCTGGTCTTTCAGATTTCTAACGATGTCATCTGCATTCACTTGCTTTCCCATTAATTCCCTCCATTGCTGTCTCGAGAGACTAGGTTCTCTCCGCTAATGATGTGAGCTCAGTTAAAGCTCTGTGAAGCTCATCATGAAAGGTTTGCTTCATTTCACCCACTCATACTGGATGATCCAAGCATCGACTCCAGAGCCTGACTGCCCACGCGGAAAGTCGTAATTTTCGGGAGGTGTAGTCAGAGTTTGTTTCCTTTTAAAAATTGTGAGTTGTAATTTTTGAGGCTTCCTGGGTTTTTGTGGCATTATTAAGGCTGTTTGTGGCTTTTGGGGAATAATAGTGATGATTTAGCTTGATTTATCATCTGTTTGCTGCTGTGTGTGAGCAGCCCACACTCTGTGAAATACTGTTAATTTCCTACAGTTTACATGTATGTTACAATGGAAAGGATTATATAAACAGTTGGAAAATACACAGAGGTTAAGGATAAGTCTCATACATTTCATAACTGTGCCCATTGATATATTAACGGACTGAAGGTCCCCAGAGCACTTCAGTCTAAAATTAAATTCCACGAGAGAGTAGGGAAGGTACAGTTGGGTATATGGTTTTAAAGTAAATGTGCAGATAAAAAAATAACTGAAGTGAACACAATTGCCAATATTGATTTCCACATGAAACACCTCCTTAGTCTAAAAGACTGATTTTATAGTTCCAGGCAATGTTTAAACGTGTGCCGCAGAATTTAACAAATTTGTACTTTTCTAGTGACATTAGTACCAGAGTCACATTTATTTTATTGAGAAAAACAGCCTGCATTTTATTTATGACATAGCCAGCAATCCTCCAATCAATAATTCTGACATCTTGATTGATTTTTCTGCTTTTCTTATTTCTAATAGGAAAAGTGACATACAAGAGGTTAGTGGGTTTAGGATAGTTAGCACTGTGGTGGTTATAAATAATGCCCTATTGCTTAGTGATGCGGCCTAGTATTGCTTACTGAAATTGACCACAGACTAGATTTCATTGCATCATGGAATGCCTCCAGATACTCTTGGATGTTATTCAGCCTCAATGTCACGGAAGGTACATTTGCTTCTGGTAGTAGATGAGTTGAATCTTGTGTATAATCCAAGAACAAGACAATTTTATCCAGCATTGTGGCCGAGGAGCAGAAATGTGGCTCTTTACGGGCACTTGGGTAAATATGTGGATGATGCTGCTAGTTTATGTTATCCGTGTGTTACAGTTAGATGCTGCAATTTTAAGGCTAGATAGCAGAAAATTGAGCAGAACTTACTGTAATAGAGATGTGCAAACTTTTCTTCCAAAAAGCACAAACCATGCACATTTTTCCCCTTTTTCATCAAATAAAAATATCCACAGTATTAAGAGTTTGCGAGCAGATCGCCCAGTAAAAAATAACCTCAATTCTACCGCCTGAAATATATTTTAAGAGAGAGAGAGAGAGAGACATATTTTATGGTCTGAATTTTGTTTGAATAGAGATTCGCAGGGGAAATTTGCCAATTTCGTTAAAGTTTAGAGAAGTTTCAACAACATTTCCAACAACATTTCCAACGTTTTTGTTGCAAAAAAACAGTAAAACAGTGGCAAAGCAAATTTTGGCAAGTTCACACATTTCTAGAACTTAAGTTCCATACAGTACCTGAAGTAGATAAATATCTTATTTCTCTCTGCTTTTTCCCCATGCCTCATCATTTTGAACAGTGAACCAAGCCTTATGTGTGCCTTCTTTGCATACACAATTAATCAAAATCATATATTTTTGACAGAGGACAGAGGTTTTATAGATATGCTGACTACTACATAAGCAGTTTGATTTGCATTCAATTATAATTTAAGCATTATGCAACATAATTAAGAACTCCAGGGAATATATGATCTAACTTTGCAAAGGATTGAATAAAGACGGTTTAAATTTTTTCTGATTTCATGATAGAATAATTTTCTAAATAAATAGCTCAACCCCGTCATAGTGCGGACCACATAACAGAGTCTGAGTGTGGCTCCCGATTTAAAAACATCTCCATTTTTTTTTAAACATTCAATGCTTTATTGCACACACACACAGGGAATTGAACATGAATACATTTTATATATTATGCTTGCAGGAATCGAACCCAGGACCCTTCATATGTAAGTACAAAGTCCCTACCTGCTACACCACAGAATTGGTGTGACACGATTGACATTGTTTTTAGCGTCTGTGACATCACACAAACTCTGTGGCTTGCAGGTAGAGAATTGGTACTGGCATATGTTATTTTATATAATAATTTATAAATTATAAAATTAATAAAATAATAATTTATAAATTATACATTGTAATTAAAATAAAAATGAAATAATTTATATCCAGCCCCCATGATCCCGGTTATAACGTGGTATCATTTTATGGACCTCGAGGACCGCGTTATAACAGGGTTCAGCTGAAAATACATATATTCAGGCCTTGACAAATGCACTCTCCCAGTCGCCTGGGGCAAGTGCATTTTACCCCCTGGTGGGGTGTTTCGGCGGGGTGCTGTGGCGGCTTTTTCCCCCTTCTCAGACTGCATTCTCCTCCAAGTGCTTTTAAAAATGGCTGACGGGACGCTATGTGACATCACGTGGTGGCAAGAAAGCAGCTAAGGGCAACCGTACAGTCCTATTCAGTTAGGCACACACCGCATGAGCAGCTGCAGAGGGACTCCCTGATGACACGCATTCCAGAGCTCCGTCTGCTTCCCTCCACGGAATTTGGTGGAAGGGGAAGCATCATTCCACTGCCATTCTGCAGATCCAAAGGGGGACGTCTGACAACCTCCTATGGCCCTCTGCAGCACCGCAAGACAAGAAGCTTGGATCACAAAGGTTTGCCTGGCGCCGTGCACATGTGCAGGACCTCAGAAGATCATGATCAGCTGCCTGGACCACACCAAACTCTGCTGCATAGGTGGGCCCCCTCCCTTCCCAATGAATACAGTCACACACCCACCCAGTCAGTCAGTCAGTCACCCACCCAGTCAGTCAGTAACCTACCCACCCAGTCAGTCAGTAATCCACCCACCCAGTCAGTCACCCACCAAGTCAGTCAGTCAGTCAGTCAGTCACCCACCCATTCAGTCAGTCAGTCACCCACCCAGTCAAAAGCTGAATGGATTCTACTCCGTACTGGTATGACACCTGTGTGTCAAAGGAGCCATCGGACACTCAAACTGCTTGTGGTTTCTACTGAGAAGCAGTTAGGCTTATATGCGGGTGACTAAAGAGACAAAATGTAAAGGGTGTCTCAGGTTCCCAAATAATACAGGAGCGGATAGCGAGTATACCTATAGTGAGGAACGCAATGTTAACTGTGCATGAAAAAGTGCACTACACGATAACTGTAGAGCTGAAAAAAACCTACTCCGTTCTAATGCACTTCCCCTGTTATATAAGAGCCAATGGATACACAAAACATATATTTAGTTTCTGCTGAGAAGTACTTAACCTGGTATACGGGTGAGAGACACAGAGAAAGCCATGTTGTAGGAGCGATCCCGACTCCCGCAGGTAATATTGGAGCAGCTGGTAAATATAGTGGTAGCAGGGAATGCTCAGTAAATAATAGAAATACCTGGATCCCAAGTAATTACAAAACCCCCATTGTGAATATAAAAACGGATTAAATCAAACAGACAGAAGCGTGATGTGATGTACAGAGACATTGCCTAATGATTTAGAGTCTTAATAGACATAAATGGTGTGCCACAGCACCATTTGAAACCCGTTTCTCCTCCTAGCAGCAGGTCTCTGATGACATAACGTAACGACCCAACGTACATTTCGCAATAATTCTTTTGTCAAGGGTACCAATATAGAATTTGACCCTAAGCAATGGATACTTATGAATCAACAGAAATAGCACAATATGGTACTTTGATGCATGCCATATTTTCATTTCCTCTATAGTTTCAGTGGCCATTATTGTACTCATTAACATGTTGAATGATTAATTGCCTCTGAGTTTTGGAGCAGCATACAGAATGGCACTTTGAATGGAGCTGCTATGAAATGTTGTGGTATATATTTTCCACTATTACAATAACAGTTAAGGTAAGCTTGTTAAGAAAGTGTCTTATGTTTGAAGCGAATTTACATTCATTGTTATTTAAGGCAAAATAAAAGGCAGAGGTTTATTTTACATTATTAAAAGGAAAAATGATGTGCATCTCCCTCTCTGTCTCCCTCTCTGTCTCCCTCTCTGTCTCCCTCTCTGTCTCCCTCTCTAAAATCTAAGTCTGGTATGTGTGTGGGGAATATGGCTAGTAGGAATAAAAGTGCAGGATTCTTATTCTATTCCCCAGAACCATAAGACTTAGAAAAGTCTAAAGTATATATTTTATTAAACAGTATGTTTAACGTGTATTTGCTGTGCACGGTATAATGAGCTGGGACTTCTAGGTCCAGGGTTCCGAGAGACCATTTGGCTACCAAGCTTGGTGCCAGCAAGTTTCATGCTTGACATGAAACCCTCAGAGGTTGCCAAGTAGAATGCCATTTGGGTACCGAAGCTAGGCTCAAGTACTTACGTCCTGGGGTGAATGGAAGTCATCGGACCACCACTTGCAAACAACCCAGACTTTGAGGAGCCTAACTCAGTGGGTGGCTTTTGCATGACAAGTGGCAGAGGTGCCAAGTCATGTGTATGTGAGAGCCCAGTTATCTCCATGTGTATGTGAGAGCCCGGTGATCTTCACGTGTATGTGAGAGCCCAGTGATCTCCATGTGTATGTGAGAGCCCGGTGATCTTCACGTGTATGTGAGAGCCCAGTGATCTCCATGTGTATGTGAGAGCCCAGTGATCTTCATGTGTATGTGAGAGCCCAGTGATCTTCATGTGTATGTGAGAGCCCAGTTATCTCCATGTGTATGTGAGAGCCCAGTGATCTCCATGTGTATGTGAGAGCCCAGTTATCTCCATGTGTATGTGAGAGCCCAGTGATATTTCATGTGTATGTGAGAGCCCCGTTATTCCATGTGTACAGTATGTGGAGCCAGCGTTATCTCCATTTGTATTGGAGCCCATGATTTCATGTGGTGTGAGAGCCCAGTTATCTCCATGTGTAATGTGAGAGCCCAGTGATCTCATCTGTATGTGAGAGCCCAATGATCTTCAGTGTATTGTGAGAGCCAGTGATCTGTTCCATGTGTATGTGAGAGCCAGTGATTCATGTGTATGTGAGAGCCAGTTATCTCCATGTGTCAAGTATGTGAGAGCCCAGTTATTCATGTGTACAGTATGTGAGAGCCAGTTATCTCCATTGTATGTGAGAGCCGTGTTTTCATGTGTATGGAGAGCCCAATTATCTCCTGATGTAAGTATGTGAGAGCCCAGTTATCTCCTAGTGTATGTGAGAGCCCAGTGATCTCCATGTGTATGTGAGAGCCCAGTGATCTCATCTGTAGTGAGAGCCCAGTATCTCAGTGTACGTATGGAGAGCCCAGTTATCTCCATGTGTATGTGAGAGCCCAGTGATCTCAGTGTATGTGAAGGCCAGTGATCTTACATGTTGTGGAGGCAGTTATCTCTATGGTTACATGTATTATGTGAGAGCCCAGTTATCTCAGTGTACAGTATGTGAGAGCCCGTATCTCCATTTGTTGTGAGAGCCCAGTGATTTTCATGTGTATGTGGGAGCCCAATTATCTCCATGTGTATGTGAGAGCCAGCTGATACTTCATGTGTATGTGAGAGCCCATGATCTACTGTGTATGTGAGAGCCCAGTGATCTTCAGTGTATGTGAGAGCCCAGTGATCTTCATGTGTATGGGAGAGCCCAGTGATCTCCATGTGTATGTGAGAGCCACGTGATCTCCATGTGTATGTGAGAGTCCAGTATCTCATGTGTTATGTGAGAGCCAGTGATATCTCCATGTGTATGTGAGAGCCCAGTGATCTCCATTGTATGTGAGAGCCCAGTGATCTCATGTGTATGTGAGGCCAAGTTATCTCCTGTGTATGAGAGCCCAGTGATTTCATGGTATGTGATGAGCCCAGTGATCTCCATTGTATGGAGAGCCCAGTGATCTCCATGTGTAGGTGAAGAGCCCAGTTGATCTCCTGTGTATGTGAGAGCCCAGTGATCTTTCATGTGTATGTGAGAGCCCAGTAGTGATTCTCATGTGATATGTGAGAGCCAGTTATCTCCATGTGTATGTGAGAGCCCAGTGATCTCCAGTGTATGTGAGAGCCAGTGATTTCATGTGTATTGTGAGGCACCAGTTGATCTCATGTGTCATGTGAGAGCCCAGTGATCTCCATTGTGTATGTGAGAGCCCAGTGATCTATTGTGTGTAGATGTGAGAGCCCAGTGATTCTTCCAGTGTATGTGAGAGCCCAGTGATCCACATGTGTATGTGAGAGCCCAGTGTATCCATGTGGGTTGTGAGAGCCCAGTGATCTCCATGTGTATGTGAAGCCAGTGATCTCCATGTGTATGTGATGAGCCCAGTGATCTCCATGTGTAGTAGTGAGAGCCCAGTGATTCATGTGTATGTGAGGCCCAGTGATCTCCATGTGTATGTGAGAGCCAGTGATCTCATGGTGTTGGAGCACGTGATCTCCATGTGTATGGGAGAGCCCAGTGATCTCATGTGTATGTGAGAGCCAGTGATCTCTGTCAGTATGTGAGAGCCCAGTGATCTTCATGTGTTGTGAGAGACCGTGATCTCCATGTGTAGTGAGAGCCCAGTGATCTACATGGGATGTGAGAGCCCAGTGATCTCCATGTGTATGTGAGAGCCCAGTGATCTCCATGTGTATGTGAGAGCCCAGTGATCTTCATGTGTAACATCTATAAGAAACCCATTGAATTTTACTCTCATGTATGAAGTGTTTGTTTTCTGGTCTATTAAAAGGTATAACTCATGACATAAATATTAATTTGAGCCAATTTACTCCCATCTCATGAGATCTTTTTTCTCCCACCCTTGCCCCTACAATTACTAATACATTTAAGTACTCCCTCTGCTCTGGCACATGAGGGTCTTTTCAAGCTACCAGTATGACCACTAAAACATTGCCGTACACGACATGTTTTACATGGCATAGTGACTTTAATTATGACGATTATGTAAATGTTAAGCAAAATTATGAATTTTCTGCCATCTCTGCACCTACGTGTAGATATATACCTTTTACTTGTAAAATTGGAAAATAAATCAGTTTTCTGGTAATTCTCCTCAAAAGCCAGCAGAGCAGAAAAACATGTGCTTATGCAGCAGTTCTCTCGCCAAAGAGCTCCTTATTTAGTTTCCCTCTTGCTTATCTTTGCTCGCTTCCTTATCTGCGGAATACACAAATCACATTTGCCTGCAAATGCTCTGCAGCTCTCCCTTGTGTAGCAATACCGGGAACCCCTTCCTTTAAACTCCATGCTTAAAACGACTACAGATATTCTTTCTTGTGAAATTAACATAGCTTGCAGGACACAGAAGGCTGCCCTTAAATGTAAGCACAAATTGTGCTGTGCATCTTACCTCACCATGTTTAGATAGTGTACGTGTGCTGTTACTTGTCACCGTTTTATTACCCTTCCAATTTCTTCAAACACCCCTCTGTCACCCCACCTTATCTAAATCTGTTTCCCAAACCTCTGTTTTAGCCATAGATTCCTTTGTAAACCAGTATTGCCGACCTTAGGAAGAGAGCAGAACTCTCGAAAGCTTGTCCTGTGACATAAATTGTTAGTCCAAATAAAACAGGTATCACCTAATACTGAAGAACTCATTTATTCCCTCTCCCTCCCTCTCTCTCTCTCTCTCTCTCTCTCTCTCTCTCTCTCTCTCTCAATCCAATTATGGAAACAAAAAAGCTTACTAGACTCAAAGACTGGAGGCCTGATCTAAATGTAAATATCTTTGACCATATCAGATAGAAAAAAAAGCAATTCCCCACGTGAATTCCCATAAGACCTCAGCATCAGAGCATTTTATAATACATTGCCCCAACCCCCCATTACGAATTTGAAAATGTTGAAAAAAAAAGCTTCTGTCGGGCGGAAAAAGAAAGAGACAGAAGAGAAACCGACAATAGGGACAGTCATATCTACGATATACAGAGAAGAGTAGAGCCTGCAATCTAAAGCACCAATCCCTAAATTCGTACCCAATGGGAAAGAGACTGGGGATGACCTGGGACGACGAAAGAGTGGAATGCTATATTCCTAGGAGCCAAAAAAGTTCTATATGACCACACTGAAGGACGAACGAATATAAAGTTTGATGAGATGGTTACCTCACCCCAATCACAATTTAGCTAAAGTGTTTGTACCAGCGGTCCATCCACAGTGCTGACCTCTAAAAAGTGTGGAGAAAACAGTGACATGTTACATATGCGGTGGCTGCCACCAGACTGATATAACCACCTAGGGAAAAAATCAGAAATTGGATTTCAGAGAGGAATATTTGATCCTCACTATTCCCCCAGACCAGTGGCTGTTTCTCATGAACGACCCCAAAGGGCCTACAAAAACTTCACACCAATAACTAATTGCAAATTTGCCTAGGCTACTCGGGGGGTTTGCGAGATCGCAAGCACTATGGAAACGCCCACTATTCCAATATCCCAAAGATTCGGAATAGTATTTGGTTTATCTGCAGATGGAAAAGTTAACGAGCTTGTAATGACAACTGGGACAATTATCTAAAAGTTTGAGGCCCCCGGCTTGCCCCAAAACAGACACCTGGGGTGGAGCGTACACAATTTGGCGTATAATAGTAAAATGCGTTCTCCTTTGGGGGACATAAAATCTACCCCACACCTAGGAACCTTATATTCCTACGTTTTTCACAATCACTTACGGGAGGAAGACTTATAGGATATGTAAAAACTACACAACATAGTTACATACAGCTTGACTCCCCCGCATAATCATGGCTGTCGTTAATAATTCTCCTATCTCCACGCTCCCCCCCCCCCCTTTCCTCATCCCCCCGTGTGATCTCGCCTCATCCTATCCTATCTTATTCTCCCGCCACCCTTGCCCTCCTCCCGTCCCACGGCTTTCACCGTCTCAGTACTCGACTCTCTCGACCAACGACCTTACTATTCCCCCCTTTTCGCCTAAGCTCGTTTCTTTCTCAACAATATTCTTGTCCTTTTTTACGTTCACTCTTCCTCTCGGTTAATTGTTTCCCCTCTACCTCCCATCACGAGTTGAACATAGTCCTCACGCTGGCCAGGTGTTCCCCGGACGGCAGATTGAGTAGTCGTGGATAAACCGGTCCCTCTCTCCTCTCCCCCACCCCTCCTGGTACTCCTCCCACCACAACCACCTGGTGGGGGTTTTTGGGGGGGTGTATTTATTTATTTACCCCAGTACCTTACACCATGACGATTCCACTCACGTGGTTAAGTAGGGCTCGAAAGAAAAACTAGTGAGTTCATTTTATGCTGGTGTTATGTGTATATTGAGATGCTAAATATGCACATGATGTCTTTTTTTTTATGTATATCATGAGCTTACGGATAATAAAATCAACCAGTTATAAAAAACAAAACAAAACAATACATAGGTGTGGGGGGACTATACATAAACAACCAAATTATGGGATTAGAAAGCCACAAAATCTTTTCACAAATCAAAGAAAGAAGGCAGAAAAAAAAAGGTCATAAATTGGAGGATCTGTAATTTATCCCAGGGGCAAGAGGGCCTATGCAGAAAGGGGCCCGAAACATGCACTTCGCCAGGGTTTCAATTTTACGCCAGGTTTTTGGCCCGGTGTCTATAAACCTCGACTGTATGAAGGACGGAGCCGCCGAGAATACCTGGCGAATGATATGGCCACCCCACCCATTTGATAAACTGCTAGTAATCCGGGTGGCGAGCGGATGCCTGCCTGGAGAAGAAACTGCGAGAAAGAAGCCGTCCCCTGGCGAGATGTATTTGCAGCAGAGAGAGGAGAGATCCGCTGCTTCTCTCAGTTGCAAAGTCGGCACATTAAAAAAAAATTTTTTTTAAAGACATTTTTATTCATAGTGCTACATGTGCAGGGGGTCTCCGGAGCTGAACCACATTGGTTCAGGTCTGGGGGACCCCCTAATTCCCGATGAACAGACACCTTTAGGTAGTAAATAACAAAAAAACAACGCAACACAACGCTCATAAGTGCATTTAAAAGTATAGTAAGACGTAAATCAATAAGGTAATATTGTGGTACATCAATTAAAATTCAAATAAGCATTTTGGGGTTAAGTTACCCATTAACACACTGCTGCACCCCGTGACAGATGTATAAGCATGGGAACCGACCCCCCCATTGCAACAACAACTGTGGACCGGATCGTTGTCATCTACTGGGACTGGCTGGTGCGTTAAGTCCCCAGTGATTCGAATGGGTAAGTAGGGGGAGTCCTAAACGTCCCCGGTTAAAACGTGAGCCAAGTGTCCAGCACTTGCGGCTCAATGGGGAGCAAGCCGTGTGGCCCGCGGTTCTCGCGACGGCTGGTCTCTCTCCTTCTGTCACCGCACACAGCACGTCACGGGTTAGTGAGCACCTACAACTCGCATCATCGTCACAGTACTTCTACGGTGGCCGGATCAGTTATATAACGGGGCAGAGAGTCAATAAGCCACAATTCCAACGGCGTTTCGAAACCGTTAAACGGTTCTTTCCCATCAGGGATTAAAGAGATGGTACCAATAAAACTGACACTTAAAATACCCCACTGCTAGCAAGCCCATTGGGTCCGTGCTTGAAGGGCGTTCTATCCAATGGGATAGCGGCCAAGGGGGGAGTGGTGAACTCTTACAGAAAAAAAACTCTCAACAACAACTAGAAATTCTATATCACAAACACCACAATTATATAGGAAAGCGATTCTTAAAACAAAATAAAAAACATTAATCAGATAACCTAATCCAAAACAATTACAATCTAAACAATGTGTATACAATAGCAATCAGAATACCATACATGGAGTAGGGACTTAAAATGGAATGAAAAACTTTAGACCACTAAAAATGATGGAAAGGAATGATTAAACGTGAAAGAAGAAGAAACCCAGAACGGGGACAAGGGGAAATGAACCGTAGCAAAGAAGCATGCGACAGTAGTAGAAAGAAGGGGAAATCCCGAGAAGGGTAAACAGCGAGGGGCATATCCAATTGACATAAAAAATTGGAATAACGACAGACGGACCCGGAGAAAGAATGGATGAGAGAGAAAAGGAGATGAGAGAGATAAAAGAGAAGGTAGAGATGAAGAGTAAGGACGAGAGAGAGAGGTAAAGAGAGAGAGAGACACGCAGAAGAGAGAGAGAGAGAGAGATGAGAGAAGCAGGCAGAGAGAAGATGAGAGAGAGAACGAAGAGAGAGAAGATAGAGACATAGAGACAGAGAAAGAGAGACTAAGACGAAAGCAAAGATTCCCCCCAGAAATGACAGAAAGTAGAGACAGAAAGAAATTCTTAGATAGACTAGGATTAGATGAGTAGTATATTATATTTATATATATATCATATGTAGTAGGTATCAGTATCCGTTGTTAGCCGAGCCGCCTTCCATAATCCAAAATAAATAGATGATACCGTTCTGTGGCTACGAAATGCTTTTTTTGTGCGAGCTTTCGAGATACACTGATCTCTTCTTCCAGCGATGTTGTTCACATGAATGAAGCAAGGATAACTTAAAAACAGGTCTCTTGGAATGTATCTGTGCTTGTCCTTCCCCCGGTGTGGATGTGTTATGGCTAGAGGTGTCAAAGGGTAACTGAAAGCAAGTGGAAGAAAGAGTGTGTATGTGTATCAGTGTGATAATAAATGAGAGGAGAGAGCCCACAATATAAACAGTGCTCTACACAGGTTTGTGTGTGGAGTGAGAGGGATATAATGGTGTGGGTGGGTGTGGAAATGTGAGAGTTTGTAGCACAACTAAAAGTGTGTGTGGATACTATGTGGTCCTATTGGTGTATATGGATGGAAATATAAGGAGTATTAGTATGTGTGAGAGACGAGAGCTGTGTGTGCATACATATAGCCACAGTATGTACAGACATGCCTTTAGCGCTCATGGAAGAGAGTTCGCTAGTGTCAGTAATGGCTCATAAAATTTCGATCTCTGTTTAGGCCCATGCCTAAGTGTCCCGAACAGTTGCATAAATTGATTCATGCAACCGTCCTCTTTCGGGGTTTTAAGATTACTTGAGTGGAAACCCTCAGATCGTTCATCTTTATGGCCAGAGTCAGAGAAATGTTGCGCCAGAGGACTGTCTCTGTTACAGCTGTGATGCTGGTGGCGATGCGGTTCATTTCTTGTTTAGCCCCTGTCCTGTCTCACCTAAGTAGTAGCAGCCCCTGGGCATTCATGCACAGATATGATGAGGTCACCGACATTGCTGGAGGCAAAGCTGAACCCTCCTTGATTTTTATTCCCGATTCTTGTGTGGATTGTATTGTCCACTGTAGAATTGCGCAGGTTTACATCTTGGGTTCTGGCATGGTTTGTCCCGCATTCAGTTGTACTGCTGAATTACTTTACTCTCACCTATATATCTTGAGATATTGGGTTCTGTATGATAATAAGGGTGCTTCAGGAAGACCTGTTGCAGCGTTGTCGCCCAGGGGGTCTTACTACATAGGTGAGACAGGACAGGGGCTAAACAGAGAATGAACCTGCATCGCCACAGCATCACACGCGGACAAGGAGACAGTCCTGTTGGCGAACATTTCTTGACTCTGGCCATAAGATTGAACTATCTGAGGTTGCCCATACTCAAAGGTAATCTTAAAAACCCCGAAGACGAGACGGTTTGCCATGAATACAAATTTACGCACTTTTCGGGACACATTAGCAGTGGCCTAAGACGATCGAAATTTTATGAGTCATTACTGACACTAGCGAACCTCTTCCATGAGCGCTAAAGGCCATGTCTGTACATACTGTGGCCATTGTATGCACAACGCTGTCTGGCACACATACAATACTGCCTTATATTTCCATCCATATACACCCAATAGGGACCACATAGAATCCACACACTTTTAGTCTGTGCTAAAACTCACTCCACATTTCCACACCCACCCACACCCATTTATATCCCTTCTCACTCCACACACACCTTGTGTAGAGCACTGTTTATAAGGGGCTGCCGCTGCCAGTGGAAGGTTACTGATAGTCCCCCTCAGGATCTCGAGTTCCTGCTGTAAGCCCTGAGCGAACCGCTGTTGCTCCTCTCTCAGCAAGCGGTTTGTCTCTTGCTGGTTTGCATTCGCCTGTTGCAGGGCTTCATTCGCGTCTTTCTGGACAGCGACATTGCGTACCAGCGCACTCACCACGTCTTCCATCTTGTTTGGAGAGTTTTTTTTTTTTTTTTAAAGTTCTTTAACCCCCAGACCTTTTAGTGTTCTGCCCGCATTCTCCACCATATGTGACAAACAGCTTACTCCGGGGCTCCGCTGCTTGTCCGGGACGGTTAGAACACGGTCTTTTGGGGTAGGTTAAATGAGGAGGCGTCACGTACTGTTCCTTTAAACAGGCTGTGCCTGGTTTATTCAGTCCCAGGCACTGAGACTGCCACAGTGCATATAACAAAACACATCAAAACAAAAGCTGCTCACCTGAGCGATAACTTAACTTAGATTTCCCTAACTCAGGGTGGAAGTGGCTTTTCCACTTTCCAACAACAAAACAAGGTACTTTTGCAGAGTTAGCCAAATGAATAGAACAATTGAACCTGTGTGGGGAAGGGGCTTCTCCCCACTGTGTTCAGCAGCCTTCCAGGCTCTGGAGAAGAGACAAGAGCAAACAGGAAATCAGTCTTACATACCTGATTTCTAATTAGCATGACAGGTGACAGAAATCCCTCAGTTCCAGCGCTTGCCCAAAACTGTGGGATGGAGTGCATGTATTATAAGGCTGCACTCCCAGGCCAGACAGGATAGAAACTGTTCAGTATCCTGGGAGCCCTATATATGGAATTTATTACCATCCCCTGGTTTCTGTCACAATATATATATATATATAATCAAATGGAAATATTACTGTATGTTCATTTGCATGTCTTAGACAGGTCTGCAACCCCGCCTTTCACCATTATCACCCAGCACCCAGCACTTCCACTACAGCAAGGGATTCTGGGAAATGACATGCAAATGAGCACACAGTGCAACTTTTTGCTTTAAAACCATTTTTAACATGGTTCCCTACAGGCTGGCTATGCATCTTAACCCTGGCTGTGCTCAAAGCTGTGACCATGAAGCAAGCTTAAGCCTATAGGGAACCATGTTAAAAATGGTTTTGAAGCAAAAAGTGGCACTGTGTGCTCATTTGCATGTCATTTCCCAGAATCCCTTGCTGCAGTGGAAGTGCTGTGTGCTGGGTGATAATGGTGAAAGGCGGGGTTGCAGACCTGTCTAAGACATGCAAATGAGCGTACAGTAATATTTCCATTTGCTATATGCTTTTCTGTGGAGGGTTGTTGTCACTTTTTTTTACCCACCATAACTTAAATAAGTATATATAAGTATATATATAGAAGTATATATATAAGTATATAAATATAATCAAATTTCAGCTTGCACTCAATGTACTAAAAAACATCAACAGGTGCCAGTCTCTAATAATAATATTAGAACAACATTACCATTGTCACGTCCGGTAAAGGAAGATTGCACTCAGATCAGTATAGGCAAAAAAGTCTGTATTAGGCATCAATACAAAATGAACAGGCCGCCCAATCCGACGTTTCGGTTCCGGAGTGGAACCTTTCTCAAGGGGGGTGCAAAGACAGACTGACACACAGACATATATATACCTTCACCACATGTGACCAAACACCTGTGCTCAATTACCTGAGTGCAGTCTTCCATCCCCAAAACCAGCCAAAAACTACAAGGAAGAATGAATATGCACAGACACTCTATACTCCATCACGAAGAAGGAAGATACTGCTCACCTGTGGGACATCACTTCTCACAACCAGATCATTCCATAAATGATTTAAAAATCAAAATCCTCAATGGAATGTTTAAAAGCTCCCAAGAACGGAAAACATTTGAACTCAGAATGATAAGACTCTTTGACACCAAAACCAAAGGACTTAATGCGGACATGGGTTTTCTCACACCCTATCAAAATTGTTTGTAATCATCCTGCTTGCCTCAATTCTTATCCACACTTTCTCTCCCCCCCAGCATCCCTTCCCCTCCCCACCTTTCTTTGACACTGTCCCCTGGCTTCAAACACTTAACACCCAACCTTATCTACAGTAAATATCTGGGTTTTTTTCCCCTCTCTCTACACTGTATTAGCCATTGAATCCTTTGTATATCAGTATTGCTTGACCTGAAGAAGAGAGGAGAACTCTCGAAAGCTTTTCCTATGACATAAATTGTTAGTCCAATAAAAAAGGTACACCTGATACGAAGAATCATTTATCTGCACTATAGCAACTGGGCCTAACACAGGGCTCTATTTTCTGCTTTATTATTATATATATATATATATATATATATATATATATATATATGCACTTGCCTGTAGATATTCAAAATTCTATTTATTAATACCCCCTGGCAAACAACATGGAAAATGGGTGACGTTTTGGACTAAAACAGGAGCTTGACAAAGGACTGTTTTAGTCCGAAACAGCGCCCATTTTTCTATATGTTGTTCAGAACCGTTTGGTGACCCTGATCCCTCTGCTTGAACTTCATGGGAAGCTAATTATTTCTTCTATTTATTTTTTTGAGTGCACCATTCATTATATTTTTCTATTTTCTTCTATATATTTATATATATATGTATATATACTGTATGTTCTACCTCCTGCTTTAGCATTCTCCAAATACTTAATTCGGTATATTGGGGATTATTTATCAAGTTCTCTTTTTACTAAAGTGTGAAAATCATTATCCATGAACAGACCTTTTAATTGTTACACATACATTTCTTTACATCTTAAAATATTCAATATTTAACATGAACAGGTTGTCAATATTTAACAGGTTGAAATGCTTTAAATATTAATGCTTAACGTGTTATCCTGAAACAATGTGAGAGTTTTGGATGAGAAACACACTTGGCGAGACTAAATTAGAAAGAAAAAGGAGAATGGCATGACAGTCTTTCTGAAAAAATAAAGAAGTGTATTATAAAGTCAACGTTTCAGGGTACACTTACACCTTCATCAGGACTTTCAGTTTAATTGTACACAAAACATTTACTTTGCAATACATTTCTTTATTTTTTTCATAAAGACTGGCGTGCCATTCTCCTTTTCTCACCGTGATGACTCTTTGGCAGAAGCATGAGTCTTCACCCAGCACATACACAAACTAAGGCTACAAGTTTCACATGAACCATAATTGTATGCTAAGTATATAGAAACAACTCAGAATGGCACGGAGAGGAATACAAGAGCACACACAAACCATTTTCACACACAGTATACCACTGGAAGTGCTCTTGCAATTCTCTCACTGCAGTATGGAATCTGAACTTTACATTGCAGTAGAGTTCTGACATTTTTTCAAATTGCATTTAATTTTGTGCATGCTTAATTTAAATATCTTTTTTAAATACAAAATATTAGGTTCCAGTTTGTGATTAAGGATCTTATTTTATGTAATGATATCAAGATGCGGCTTTTCAAGCCGTTTTCTGCCTCAACTCCCCATTAAAGTCAAATGAACGACCAACAGGCGCATCGGACTGTGTAGAATTACCCCTGTAATGCATAAACAAAAATGAGTTATGGTGATGGATAAGAAATATATACCTTGGCATTTCTAAATCTTGAGGTAGTTATTTTAATGAAGCATAATTTTGTGATTGCCCATACATAAGCTGCTGACTCAGTCCTGTTATTGCTTGCAATAACCATTTTCAGCACAGACCTCTACACTCTAGTAATTCCAGGCATGGTACAATGATTTGCATGCTTGATTTTGTTTTTCCTTATAGCATTTGTAAGTTACTAAAAGGCAATTTGCTAGATACAAATGCTTGGATTCCCTGCTCAAATCAGCAGTTTAAAGCACATTTGTTCTCTCTCAAGGATATCTCTGTAAGAACGGATCATTCAACACAACCTTTGATTTCTCTGCTCATGACACCATCACTCTATGGGTAGCTTGATTGTTGCTCTTTGTCTGATGATATCATGAGCAGGCGCAACAAAGACTGAGCAGAATGATCAATTCTTACTGAGGCATAACCAAGAGAATGTTAAAAGTAATTTTGATTTACAAGTACTTCGCAGTTGGAACTCATTGAACAGGGAGACAAGGGGGCCTGGAATCTGTGACTCGAAATAAATAACTCAGTGTTGCAGAAATGATGCTTCCCAGTCTCTCTGTTTTCTTTGTATGTATTCAATTAAAGTCCTTTACCCATCTTGTTTTAAACACCAGCCTCCTACTAACGATATTTTAATTTATTTCTGTATTTATTTATTTTGTTTTGAAAGCATCCTGTTTAATTTTCCGTCACCGCGGATACCATGTACTAATGATGGGTTTTTTTTGCACGCTGTAATGATTGCCAACGTGCATTTCAATGTCTTAAATGGAAAAAAAATAACGATTTAGAAAACGTGACATTCCCCGTTCCCAAATCCTAATAACAGCAACATATAAAGAGTCTCATGTAACAGTAAATGGCTATTAATAAAATAATATAATATGCAGTAATAATATATTAAAAATGATAAATTATAGAAATACAGTAGTTTAAAATGAAGAAATTATGGGGTAAATCCGCAGAAGTGCGCTAAATGAGGGTAAATAATATTGTTACCTAATTAGGTGTAGCCCCCTGTAAACAGCACAGGCTATACCTATCTTCCTTCTGCTGTGGTAAGTCCTGTTAAGATCAGGCACCTGTAATCATCCTGGGTTTTCCCCCCTTCATAGCCCTATCCTGAATGATAGACGCAGGCCTGGACTCTGCTGCAGGCGTGAGCAAGAGGGGAGGTCCTGTTGACATCACAAGGGGCGGGGCTAGCTCTTTATTTAGCAGCCAACTCCGGAGAGTAGTTCGTTGTTCGTTCGAGATTAGTCCGAGAGAGTTGATAGTGATACCAAGCATCTGGAGCTGCCAATTGGTTATGCAGGAGTAGGCAGAGTCGCTAATAGGCTATGAGTCCCGAAATCCTGCGGATAGGCCAGAGGATTAGGAGGAGACTATGGTTCCCCCCTGCGCAGAGTGCAAGAGAGAGAAGAGCAGAAAGAGTCAGCATCTGTTATTAGAGCTGATAGAATTATAGACTTGGTGGACCAATGCCCTCACCCCCCTGCCGGGGGTGATGGGGAGAATCCAAGACCCACCACGAGGCTAACCTCGGGGGTGGGCCACGGGGTATTGAAGCCCTAACTCAGACCATCCTGCCGGAGGAGTACTTGGAGGGGAGGAGAGGAGGAATTAGCTGGGCGAAGGCAAGTGGAGTATAACCCGTCCTGGCTATTGTGTTGCGGCTGTTGGATGCCACTATCGTTGGGATATTGTTGCTCTGTCAAATAAAGAGACTATTCATCATCCGTAAAGACTGTGTGTGTCTTGGAAAGTACTACCCTGGGACCCAAGGGGTTCTTCTATACCGGTCCTGTCCCATATTCCTGGGAGTATAGAAGATGGAGGCGCTGCACCACTAAGAGATCATGGAGGCTACCACCCCAGAAGCCCGGTACTGGCTCCCCACAACATCGCGGGAAGCTCAGGCCCTCCTGTTCCTCACAGGTACGCACCACACCGCATGTAATCTGCCCCCATGCACCCTAGACACCACCGTAGAGTCTGGGGGAGGGGGTAAGCAGGGTTACATAGGTAACAGATGTTATTTCTCCTTTGATTAAGAGTGATTCTAAAAGCGAATCACATGCATAAATAAAGTTTGTCATCAAAACCAGTCGTTAAGTTACCTGCGTTTTCTAATACACTGCACATGCGCATGGATCAAATGTTAATTCACGTTATTAAGGTAGTGTTATTAACAGAGATTGTTACCAAAAGCTAAGGCAAATCTCGTTCTAATATTAGAAATGTATAATTTTTACACGTAACGTTTGTTTTAATTGCATGGTATATAATGTCTGTATAAAGTATGCATGTTCAATAATGGATAAACATACATACCTCAACAATATTAAGTAATTTTTCAGTTATATTACATCCTTCATGTAATTAAAAACATTTTTTCAATTTATTTTAATTGTACATTTATATAAATGAAATATTACTTAATATTGTTGAGCTATTTACGGATATACATTATTTTACACACATACAGCTAAACCCCGTTATAACGCACCTCGTTATACCGCGATTCGGTTATAACGCGGTTTTCCCGTGGCTCCCGTTTAAAAAAAAAAAAAAAAATTTTTAAAAATATTTTTTTTTTACATTTTTTTTTTGCACACTGCACACTGCACACACTGCACACACTCACTGCACACACACTGCTCATTGCTCACACTGCCACACTGCACACACACTGCTCATTGCTCACACTGACACACTGCACACACTGCACACTGCACACACACTGCACACTGCACACACACTGCTCATTTCTCACACTGCACACACTGACACACTGCACACACACTGCACACACACTGCACACTGCACACACACTGCTCATTGCTCACACTGCACACACTGCACACACTGACACACTGCACACACACTGCACACTGCACACACACTGCTCATTTCTCACACTGCACACACTGACACACTGCACACACACTGCTCATTGCTCACACTGCACACACTGCACACACACTGCACACTGCACACACACTGCTCATTGCTCACACTGCACACACACTGACACACTGCACACACACTGCTCATTGCTCACACTGCACACACTGCACACACTGACACACTGACACACTGACACACTGCACACACACTGTACACTGCACACACACTCCTCATTGCTCACACTGCACACACTGACACACTGCACACACACTGCACACACACTGCACACTGCACACAATTATTATATAGAAATAAACAGACAACTGCACTTTAACAGATGTATTTTGCCTGTACAACGTCTTGTGACTTTTGTTTCACAAAGTTAAGGGGGTGGGAAGTCATTGTGCTGTGGGGGTTGGGGGGGGGTGGCGGGGCCATGCGTGGGCTACGGCAGGCCTGTAATGCGGCGGGGGGGGGGGGGGGTTAGCGGCTGTGTGTGTGAGTGCGAGTGCCTGTCTGTGTGTGTGTGTGTGAGTGCGTGAGTGCCTGCATGGTGTGGCGCGCTGTGGTGTATGAGTAGCGTGAGTGCTGTGGTGGGTGTGTGTGTGGTGTGTAGTATGAGTGTCCAGCCCGAGTCGTGGAGGGAGGGGGGGGGAGAGTAGCGGGGTCCCTGCAGCCAGTGGAGGGAGTGGGGGGAGAGTAGCAGCTCCCCCTGCAGTCCGGGGGAGGGGGGGGAGAGTAGCAGCTCCCTCCCAGCCAGTGGAGGGAGTGGTGGGGGGGAGAGTAGCAGTCCCTCCTGCAGTCCGGGGAGGGGGGGGGAGAGTAGCAGCTCCCTCTTGCAGTCCGGGGAGGGGGGGGGAGAGTAGTACAGCTCCTCCTGCAGCCAGTGGAGGGAGTGGGGGGAAGTAGCAGCTCCTCTGCAGTCCGGGGGGGAGGGGGGGAGAGAGTAGCAGCTCCCTCCTGCAGTTCGGGGGAGGGGGGGAGAGTAGCAGCTCCTCCTGCAGTCGGGGAGGGGGGGGGAGAGTAGGGGTCCCTCCGTCAAGCCACGCCCCCCTCCCTGTCAAACCTCCCACCTCCCGCTGGCCTCTTACAATACTTACACCACACACTAGACACTTACACACACTCACAGACACTTACACACACGCGAGGACCCTGTGATGCGGGCGGGGGGGGGGGGTTAGCGGTCTTCCGGGAGACTGCTTACCTGTCTCAAAAAGCGCCACACTTATGCAGGACCCCCTACGTTCGCCGTGCGCATGCGCATCGCCGTGCGGCTCGTGAGGAGTGGATGTTGCCTGCCAGTTCCCGCGGTGACAGGGGGAAGCGGGGACAGGAGGGACATCCCCGCTCCCATCTCCTGCCCCGCGGGCTGTCCCGCGGTGACAGGAGGAAGCGGGGAGCGGAGGGACATGCCCGCTCCCATCTCCTGTACCGCGGGATGAATATGCGCTAAAGCGCGGCGGCCATTTTTTTTTCTCGCGACCCCGTTAGTAACGCGGTGGTCTCGGGGTGGACCCCGAGACCCGCGTTATAACGGGGTTTAGCTGTACTTTGTACAGTCATTATTACATTATATACCATATTAGTTCCCACAAACATACCACTGTAATCACTAAAAACCATATTATAGTTTATGATGTCTTTCAGACTTTTATATGATGCACAAAATATATCTTTGTATGACAAATGTAACATTTTGTAATGTAAGGGTTAAATTATATACTAATTGATTTTAGGCTATTGCAAGAAACTCAATGATAATCAGTGTCTTGATGTGATTACAGTAAGGGCAGCTTGTGGAAGGTGCTAAGTATCATAGCCTTGTTATCATGTGCTAACATTAACAGATGTCTAAGGCTAGGAGACTGCTGCAGCGCGCACTATGGCGTGTGCTGCAGGGACAAGAACCCCCCTTCAATGGGGCCGGGTCTGCTACCTACCTTGGTCAGCGTGCGGCCAGATTTTTCTGAAGACAGGAAAACTGTGTTCAGGACTTGCTGGCCACGCCCCCCGGTGGCTCAAACCTGCCGTGACATCATGGCCACCCCCCCATCTTTCCCCCTACACAGACCGGGGAACAGAGCTGCACACACCGCCAGCCTGGCAGGTGCACGTTTAGCGCCGACACCAGGGCTGTAACCTAAGGATCTCCATTGTTAGGTAAACTGCTCATTACCATTTTATTTGCATACGAGTAAGCCTAAGGGCAGTTAAAGTGTAAGGATCTGTTATTTGTAAGGAAAATGCCAGGACACCGTTGCGCTTAGCACCTTTGGGGATATGTGTTACGTGTATGGATACGTTAAATTGAGATAAAGAAACGTTAAAAAATTAGCAACTTTCTGAGGATCTATCCATATATTACTTACAAACATACCAAAGAAATATGATTAACCATACAAAGTCAAATAATGAAAGCAAGCATTCCATAACATCTTACAACAAAGGGGATAACCTGCTTAATATACTGTAGCTAGATTAAACAAAGAGTGATTATGTCCTGTAGAGGGTTCACAACTTCCTTCTTAAAGCAATTGAAAATAAATATGTTACTGGCAGAAAACTGGGTAATATTTATTGATTGGAAGACAATGTAACATTGTAATATCAACAAGTTCAGGTGCGATGACTAGTACTCTAAAACTTGCCTTGGAAAACCTGGGGCAATCACCAACAATACCCCAGTAATGCTGCAACATTTTCAGTGACATTTCTGCAGAAAAACTAATGGCCCATCGGATTAACACAGCAGGGGTCCCAGGCAGGGACCCCCGCTGTGTTAATCCGATGGTCATTAGTCTGTCTGCAGAAATTTCACTGAAATGTTGGCAACATTATCTGGATATTGCCCCAGATTTTCCAAGGCAAGTTTTAGAATACTTGTCGTCGCACCTGTATGATAGTTTGTCTTCACAATGATATCATTGCCTATTTGTAGGATACACACATTTACCCTGCAGTATGTTAACCTTCTCCACTAATTACACATTACAGTAGAGGCAACGCTTATTCTAACATTTGCTTTAAACTAGCCGGGTTACATTCAGGGTATGTGCTGGGTATGTTCTGGGCTAGTTTGAGGCAAGTTTAAAGCATTTCTGCATTGACTAACGACCCATAGGATTAACACAGCAGGGATCCCTGGCAGTCCAATTCAGTTTGAATGGGACTGCCAGGGACCCCCGCTGTTAATCTGATAGGCCATTAATCAATGCAGAAATGCTGGGGCTAGTTTAAGGAAAGTTTAAGGCATGTATTCAGAATGTACCTGGGTGTACCTGGGTCTTTTGGGGAATTGCCACAGGTTTTTGTTAGAATAAGAGTTGCCTCTACTGTTACATCCTCAATTACAGTAACAATGTATATATCATGAAAATGTATTTAAGCCTAAAATTATGCAAAATTCAAACACATTGATCTATTCAAAAGTAGAACATTTTACAAAGCAAAGAAAAAAAAACTTCACTGCCTACTGTATGGGCATGGAATGTCTGATTCATTTAGATTACTTTTGCATTCAAATTTTGAAAGAACTTTAAATAAAAATGTTTTTACAAGTCAAAGGGCTACTATTTTTGTCATTTAAAAAAAGCAAAAATACTCTGCGAGTGACCCTCATTTTAAAGAAGGAAAACAAATACTGAGCATTGTAAATTGCTGCTTTAAACATGTCACTGTCATTTGTACACATTGGTCCTTGTGAAGCATGCCTCACCCATTATATAATTTTGACCCTGGGAAGGACAGTGCTCTTAAGAACGATTTAGCTAGACCAAATCTCAAAGAATCTCTCAGCTTTTATTATACAATTAACAGCTCATTCTAAAAATGAATGTGTAGATATTTATATAAAAATCTCATTTGCATATGCACTAATGTGTCTTAATTGATGCATTTCAACAAATGTTGATTGTTGTGAGTTGAGAAAACACAATAAAATGTATGATGATCCAAACAGGGTATTGTGCATAACAGGGGTTTAGACATCCCCTAAGACACCTCTTATTGTGTGCACACTTACATTTCACTGGTTGATACAGGGTGGTCTATAGACATGTATCCTCTGTGAGTGTTATTAATGAATAAACTTAAAACATAATGTTTATTCTGATATAAATAAAATTAAGTTAGCAAAAAATGCTAACTGAAACATTGCCACGTCCAAAAAACTCTTGATATATCTATTTCTATTCAAGGTTACTCTATCTTTGCGAAAGATCAGTCAATGAGAGATGGAAGGGTGTTATTTTTATATTGACAATGTCTTCAAATGTGTGTTACTAAATAACCCAAGTAGCCCATGCTCAATTGAAAATTTTGTTGGAAAGATTTGCCTGCCTTCCTCTGAGCCTATCATTATTGTTGGCATCTATCGCTCTTTTCCACCAAGCACCACAACAATCCTTATCCGATGTGTCTAATTGTCTTGTCAATATTTCTTCTCTGGATAGAAACAGTTAGCTATGGGTTACTAATGACTTCAACCTCAATTGGCTAAAAACAACAACATCTGTATACAATTCAAATCACTACATTTAACAAAAGACATGTATCCACCTACTAGATCAAATTTTAAATTCTTTAACCAATCACTGTTAGGTTGAATCCTATACTCCTTTCTCAACAGAATCCAAACCTCTGGTATATTGCCTGACATTTTCAGTGATCATGTAATAGTGTATTTTGTACGTAAAATAAAACTATTAAAATCTAGCCCCCTAGTCCTATTCACTAAAACATTCAGCAATTTTAACCATAAACCATTTCTTGTTGGCCTTTCCAACTGCCCTTGGATCAGAATCAGTTTGATACCAAACTGTGATTTTTCAGTAGACTATTTGCAATCAGAGTTCCTAAAAATCTGTGATATCCATGCTCCCCTATGCAGAACCAGAGTCTATGGGGCCCATCTTACCTGGGTTACATCCAATATTAATAAGCTTTAGAGATGCCTTGTGGAATAGATACAAATTGACTGGTTCTACACAAATTCGAAAATGATAGATCCTTGCAGAAATACATGCTAAACTAGACTTACAAAATCACAATACTTCTCTGACAATTTTATAAAAAACACATCAAATTCGGCAACATTCTGGAAGTTCATCATCAATAATTTGAGCCCTGTAACTATTAAGAACATTCCAGTATCAAAAATGATGCAATTTTTTCTGATCATTCAGCCATTGCCAATATTTTTAATTTATACTTTGTGGGGAGTACTACTGTAATTCTTTATCAAGACACAAACGTGACCTGGCTGAGTGAATCCCTATATCAATACCCCCTCATCACTGTGCTCATGAATTTCAATGTAGTCCCATTTAGATTGTACAGGAGTCCCTAACACAAAAGCTAAACAATCAATGTGGGCCTGACCAATTGCAATCTTGGTGCCACCAGCTAAACCAATTGCGTCCATAAACAACATTATTTTGTCTTCTGGCAAAATGCCTAAGCCCTGCACAAGCAACAGAAAAACATTGTCTCAAAATACAGACCTCTCTCTACTCTCATCCAACGTCATGGAAACATGTGTCTATTCTCAACTACAGAATGCAACTTTTATAAATCACATTTCATTAATCTCAATTCTAATCTGTTTTTTATCAAATCACTCCACAGTAACAACTCTCTTTAAAAATATGTAATGAGATCCAGTGTGGAATGAACCATGGACAGTTGACTGGTGCAATATTCCAAGATTTTGCTAAGGTTTTGATACTGTTGACCACACTATTATGATAAATAAGAGTACTAGAGCGTGTTTATCAAATTTTTTACCAGGAAGTAATACATTGAGAGTTACGTCTCTTTTTCAAGAATGTCCTGAGCACAGAGTTACGACGACAATACATGGTTACATTAAATATAACGTATAACCCTGTTCATTTAAAGACATTGCATGAACAGTTAAAGATAATATGTTAAAGGCAGGCCACATGCTTTAAACTGGGTTAACACTTATTTATCTAGAAGATCACAATATGTGTCTAGCTCAGACTCCAACTATAACCACTTGGATATTACCTGTGGGACAACTTCTTCATACATTTATGCTAAAGATACTATCTAAATGCATGCATTTCCAGTCTCTCTGATCTTGAAAATGTTCTGTAATCTGATTTCAAAGTTCAAAAATGGTATGACTTAAAACAAACTGTTTTTCACTGACACAAGAGTAACTATGATACTTGGGACTAAGGCCACATTTCTACAGCATCATGACAGAGTTCCTGATCAGAACCAGCTCTAACACTAACCTTGCCTGAGTTTCTAGCTTCAAATATTTGAGAGGGGCTTGACTCCCATCTAACATTTGTTTTGCATGTTGACAAACTGACAATCCAAAATCTATTCCAAACTGGGTGTACTTTATACAAATAAATCCTGCCTAAGCCCAGTGGTCAGATAGCGCATTGCACAGCAGATGCAAATGCAAATTCTTAATTGTGTATATAGTGTATGGTAGAGCACCACAAATTCACCTCTGCAAATTTGACATTCTTTAGAACCATTATGCTGTTTTATCTTACTATGTAAGTTCAAAATCCACCATTGTGATTTCTTTATTGGACTAAGTTTGCTATCCCTTAAGTTAAGATGCAATGTACATCTTTTCTTCCTATGGTACCTTCAAATACTTTCTGGACAAATTGCATGATTATCTGAGTAGGCTTCCCTTCCCTACTTTACACATCACTTGTCACCTCAGAGCCACCTCCCAGAACCTGCTTATGGTTCCAAGATTCAATAACACATGTGGTCGCTTTTCTTTCTCGTACCATTCACCTCACTGCTGAAACAATTTACCGGAGTCTCTCAAATCCTCTTCCTCTCTAAGTTCCTTCAAGACTTCGGCATTACCTACTTTAAACATGTTTCTAACTGGGAATGTTGTCCACTTTATAATGTGCCTAGGTCATCCTTGAAAATGAGAGGTACTGTAACTTTCAATGTATTTTTTCCCGGTACAATATTTTATAAATAAATTCATAAAAAATGTTGCAACAGTGCAAAGCTGTTTATAGATCTGCGGCATTATAGCATATCCAACACAATAAAATTTGATTTAATAGTTCTGGGCATACAGCACTTGGGGAAAGCATTTTTTTTGTGTGAATCTGACAAAAAACAGATTTAACTGCATTCTAGTCCTTGGGGTCCCAGAAAACGCATATCATTGCCTTTGGGCCTGACAGCTGCCCATAGAGTCTTTTTATTGTTGTAAACATAAAATATAATGGTGCTTTCATTATGTTGGAAAATGTGAAGCAATATCAAGCAGTTTGCACAGCATTATGTCTTCATACCCATTTGCTCCGAGGGACAGTTCACCACATTATAAGCCATGAATGCAACAAACAGGGAGCATGCTGAAACTACTTGACCCAAGAGTGATGGGGGCCTGCTGTCTTCCACATCGTGCCTTTGTTTAATACTTTACTAATCAAGGCTATCCAGAATGAATAAAACGACTATAATAGGTGTCTTGGGTGCCTCATAACTGCCTGAAAATGTCTTGTCCATGTGCATTATGTGTACAATTTGCTTTTCATTCTTTTATTAGAAGATTTTCCCTGACACATCAGTTAAGTGATTTTAACCAGGTCAGATATTACTGAATGGAAGAGGACTCATTTGGACACATAAATATAAATGATAATATATTATTTTCTCAGGGTATGACAACAATTAGGATATCAGCACAGACACCAGAACAATGCAATCATTCCTTGGTTCGTATTTGCGTTCTGTGATTGAAAACTTTTGACAGAAAGCAAATGGGAACATTATTTACTAATTATGCAATGAAATCATTTAATCTAAGCCACTTTCTGCTTCAGCTGTTCTCATCATACAGTGGTTATTGTTTTCATTATTTCAGTATTTCAGTGTCAACAAATTCTATAACATAGAAGAGATAGAAACTTTCATTAACCCTTACTGTAAATATTTTCACAAAATGAATGCAAAACAATACACACATGATGGTAAATGGACCACAATATTTAGTACATGATATTGTATGTGTTGGATACAAGAAACTGCAACAAAAAAAACCACAATCCACCCACCAACTGTACCCCAACATAAAAGCATTTTTTTATTTTTTATGAACAGGCTGGTGGGGTCCCTGGTTGGTCCCGTGGGTGTCTGGGGGTCCGAGGGTGGTTCCTGAGGGCCTCCAGGTGGTCCACATGGGTGTCTGGGGGGCCCAAGAGGGGGTCTGGGTGGTCCCCGTGGGTGTCTGGGGTCCTCGTTGGCCTTCAGTACCAATCCTGTGCATAACATTTAAAAAGTGCGATACATGGATATAAATACACCCCCTCAGATCGTGCCTAGGGGGCACGATCTAGGCTTAATCCATGGAAACACTTCTCCCTGGATGCTACCTTCCAGGTCGCCACCTCCGTCACCTCTGGTTCGCAGGCTCTTCATCACGGAGATATCCTGTTCCTCCAGGCTGCAGGAAGTCCATTGGCTGCCTCAGCCCATGTGAAGATTCACTCCCCCTGAAGATTCTGGGACTTGTAGTCCCGCTGTAGTCCTTGCGAAGCCTATCCAAAATGGTTGCAGCTCCAATTGCCACTGCACATGCGGCAAGTTCCATAATGGCCACGTGCTGTTCCCCCTAATCACGTTGGGTCCCGCCAGACAGCAGGGCAGATCCCCGCAGCGGAAGCAGGGTAGGGGACTCAGCTATATTTAATATTTTGATGCAATCTGATCACCAGAAGAAATTTTGTGAGGTAATTGAAGAATAAAGAGTTAAAGGATTTATAGAGTCGTTGAAGAATGTTGCAACTAAGGTTGTGTGCAAATGTCACTGCTGATATGTGACTGATTGGCCGTTAACATAGGTACATTGCGGGGATGACGTCACAGTGATGTCGGTTGCGCGACAAACACATAGGTGTTTTGTCTTTGTCTGCCGGAGTACAGCTGCTTGTATAGTTTAACAAAGATGTGGGCCACAAATGTGGATCCCACTAGCTAGAGTGAGGTATATGAGTGTTGCAAATGTCCTGCTATGAATGCCAGCAATAACGAGTGAACGCAGGTCTGCAGATACTATTTGGTACCGTGAGTAGACTCCATGTTATATATCTCCAATAGGATTAACTGATATTGATTTATGATCCTTTGTTGTTGGGTCGGTTACCTATGTATCACTGCTAGGGTGTCATTTATTGCACCCTGTCTATTACTTCAACACCTGGATTACTAGTAGTGCGGTTGCACATACAATATAAAGTATATGATGTCACACAACATGATTGAGCACTAATCACCACATCTGGCAGGATTACCCTATTTTTATACCTCAGCCCCATAGGGGTTTGTATCTACAACACTGTACTGAACGTTTGGGTGTAAATCTCACACCTTGCACTTATTACAGGATACACCCAGCATATTTGGCTTGTCTGGGGTTAATATACCCATGCCATTTGACAAATAGAGAAACCTATATATTTGGTCTCTCACAGGGCATCCCTTTAGGTTTTAATCACTTCTAGTGTTTACAGTGTTTACTTGATTTTGAATAAAAATGTATTATTTTGATTAGCTAAGTAGAGTGCATCATTAAGGGATCTTTCCTATCTGATTTATATACATTGCTGAGTGAGCCAGACGGACTGGGTACAACCACAAAAGTGAACTAGAAATGCATGGTGAACCCACTGGGGTCTTGGATTAAGAAGAACAGAAAAGGGTTACATCACAAAAAGAACTTAAAATGGACATTGTATAGCTGGTTGGATTGTATTGAAATTTATGTATGTACTTGTGTGGAAATGAATGGTAATAAAGAAAGAAATAAAAAATAGTTGGCATATGTGGATAGGAGTGAATTGATGCAGTTTTCAGTGTAATATGTATTAGGTTGTGGTATATATATTAAATACAATTATTATTTATATAATTTTATTTAATATATATTTACACGCGCGCGTGCATATGAAAAATCATGGGTTCAATTCCTGTATGTTTATTATATAAAATGAATTCACTATTCGGCTGTCATTGGTCAGAGAAGGGTCATGTGACCCTCCTCTGTACTTGAAAGTCAAGTGGACACAGGCTGATGAAGCAGGGAGAGGAGAAAGCTGCAGATGTCGGGAAAGTCCTCGCAGAACCACTGATTGCGGTGGCCATTTTGCGATCCCAGTTATAACGCGGTCTCATTATATGGACCCCGAGCACCACGTTATAATAGGGTTCAGATGTGTGTATATATATATATATATATATATATATATATATTTCCCAGAATCCTTTGCTGCAGTGGAAGCGCTGTATGCTGGGTGACCTGCCCTTCACCCAACCCCCCCCACCCGCCCTTTGCCCTTCACCCCACCCGGGGCCGTCCCCCCCCCCCCCCGGCCCATGCCCTTCGCCCCCCACACCTCCCTGCCCTACACCCCGTACACAACACGTACAAACACGTATACAACGTACACAAACCCCGTATTATACACACACACGTAGGCACCTGTATAAACACACACATAGGACACCACAGCGTAAGACACCAAACAGTACACATTACACCACGCAGGACCACGTAGACAACGCGAGGCACCACGTAGACACCGGCAGGCACAAGCACCATGTTAAAGAGGACAGAACGCAGGCAAACGTTAGCACGAGCACACGTAGACACACGGCAACGCGGCACAGTAAGCAGAACACCGACAGTTACACAAGGTACGCAGCACATGTAACACACACAGTGTCAAACAAATTACGTGAAACACAACAGCACGTTACACACACAACCACGTACAAACGGGTAAAACCAAACGTACCCAACGAACAACACACACACGTGTTAACACAACACACACACGTGTACACACACACGCACTGAACACCGTGTTACGACACCACACAGTGTACACACACACACACAGAGTACGCCCACCCCCCCCACACACACACACACGTGTAAACACCACAAAACACGGTACAAACACACAACAAGGTTACACAAAACACAACACAAAGTTGTAACGCAAAAACCAACATGACAACAACACAAGTGTACACACAACACACCACAACTGTAAGCAAGACACACACGGACAAGCTACAAACACACAACGTGTACACACACACACACACGTGTACACACACACACGTGTACACACACACACACACACGTGTACACACACACACACACACTGACTGACACACACACGTGTACCACACCCACACGTGTACACACAGAACAACAACGTGTACAAACACACACGTGATACAACACGACCAAACCGTGTACAAAAAACAAACCCCCATCACACAAACAACACAAACGTGACAAAAACACAGTGTAACCAAAACACTACACCACAAAGGAGTGTAAACACACAAGTGTACACACCACAACACACAAGTGTAAAACACACACACACCACACCAACACGAGGTACAAACCCACAACACGTGTGCCACACAACGTACACACACACACGTGTAACACAACACACACACACGTGTCACACACACACACACACGTGTCACACACACACCACACACACGTGTAGCAAACACACACACAAGTGTACACACAACACACGTGTTCACACACAACACATGTGTAACACCACACACACACACCACGTGACACACACAACACCAACGTACACACACCAAACACAAGTGTACAACACAAACACCGTGTAACACACACACACACACGTGTACACACACACATAACACACACATAAAGTTAACAACACACGTGTACACACACACAATGTGTACACACTCACACACACCACAGTGTAAACACACACACAGTGTACACACACAACACTGATACACACACCACGTGTACACACACACACGTGTACACACACACTACACACCACACACGTGTGTACAAACACAGCACACGTTACAACACAACACACCACACGTGTACACAAACACACAAGTGTACACCACAACACAAACTCGTAAAACACAGACAAAGTGTACACACACCACACACACGTGTACACAAACACAACACCCACAAACGTGACACACACAAACAGTGTACAACACAAACAACACCGTGTACACACACACACACACGTGTACAACACACACACACACGTGTACACACACACACACAAGGTACACACAAACACGTACACACCACACCGGTGTACACCAACAACACACACACACGTGTACACACAACACACAAACACACGTGATACAAACGCTGACACACACACACACGGTTGTAAACACACACACACACAGTGTCCACAACACACACCACACACACAAGGTGTACACAACACACAGTGACTACACACACACACAAACACGTGTTACACAACACCGTGTACATCACACACACACGTGTATACAACACACACACGTGTATTACAACACAAGTGTCTACACACACACAGTGTATACACACACCGTGTATACACACACACACAGGTATACACACACAACACGTGTATAACACACACACACGTGTATACACACACACACACGGTGTATACACACACAACACGTGATATACACACACACACGTGGACACCACACACCACGACGTGTAACACACACACGTGACACAACACACGCGTACACACCAGGTATACACCACACACCACGTGTATACACACCACACGTGTATTACACACACACACGTGTATACACACACAAACGTACACATAACAATGTATACAAACAAACATGTAACACACAAACATGTAACAACACATGTATACAAACGTGTGTATATATACACACACACAGTATACACACACCAATACACTATCCCAGCACCACCACAATCAGCACACCGGTATCCGATGCCCCGCAAT